>JABWIB010000115.1:155663-176398 GCA_016617825.1 Platyplectrum ornatum | reverse complement strand
AACACCATGCCCCCATACCCAGAGGAACACCATGCCCCCATACCCAGAAGAACACCATGCCCCCATACCCAGAGGAACACCATGCCCCCATACCCAAAATAACACCATGCCCCCATACCCAGAATAACACCATGCCCCCATACCCAGAATAACACCATGCCCCCATACCCAGAGAAACACCATGGTCTGAGCACTACTATCACTGGCTGAAAACACAGAATTCCTAAATCTAATTCTCTTTAAATCAGGTTAGACGACTGTCCCAGAATTTCTGAGAGACTCCCGGATTTCAGGCAATTCCCCTGGTATCCCGGGAGAGTCAGCTAAGAGCACCCCTCCTGTGAATGACAATCATGAGCCCACATTATCAGCAAGGGGAGGGGTTTACCTGTTCAGGAGGCGGGACTTTATTCGAAATTAGCATAAACCACACCCCCACCCCATGCTACCAGCTCTTTCTCTTCCCCGGAGAGAGAAACTAAAAGTCAGCAACCCTTATTACCATAGCCCGGCTTAATATACACCTCCAGAACGTGAGGCGCCTTCCCTGACGCTGCAGTAGTTTTGGTTGCTATGTATTACTAGTAATGGCGCCAGAAGCAGCGCGCGCTCCCTCACAGCACTTGCGGGTTGTTCGGAGGTCCTGACGTCACTGCGCCCGCCCACTGGCGGCCGTGAAGCGGTGTGGTGACGTGACGACGCCCCGCCCACTATGTACATGCAGAGGAATGCGGGACTGGATAGTCCGGAGTGGGTGCAGTCTGCTCGGGGCTGCTCCAGCGGTGCTGCCGCTGCTGCTGGTGACGTTGCATGTGCAGTGGCATTGAGCCGGCGTGTCACGTCGTATGACTCCCAGTGGCGGGGGTTCAGCGTGGAGCCTGTCTGCCGGTATCAGTCCTCTCCAGGAACCGGGTGAGTGATAGAGAGTTGTGGGGTTCCTGTCACTCTCTGCGGGTGGGTTTACTCCATATACGGATCTCCTTCCTGATTGCCCTGCCCTATAACCTGAAGTGCAAAGGTGCATCAGTGTATCCGTGTATCCCTACTATAGCCTATGTGTGTGTGTGTATATATATATATTTATTATTTTTTTTTTCTCCTTTCTGTTGTACTTTTAAGTATGACATGTAAGTATGACATGATTTAAGTGATTTCCTCATATAATATATAGTCACATAAGCTCGTGCGATTACTTTGCATTCAGTCAGTGGGTTATGTTGGTTTCATTTACTGGATCTTCTTATGATTGTTGCATAGCTAGACATTAGACATTGGTCCCCGTCATTAACGTGTCTTACACATGTACTGGGAGGATCCAGACGTTCTGTAACGCTTCTAACCAGTTATTCTGCAGGTTATCCTTTAATTAAATATCGGCTTCAACGTTTACTGTAAACAGTGAGGCTATCCTCAAGCTATATATTAGGATAATAGTGGGTCGGATGCAGATCCCGGAGTTCTGGACTTGTTATGAGTTTGATCCGATATTGCGGTCGATGCGCCCTTGTCCCTTCCAGATGTTATGTAGCTGATCTCCCTGTGGACAGGACATTCTGGATCATTCTGAAGAACTCTGTGACTGTGATAGGATTCCACCAGGGCGCATGCTGCGTTACAGTCCATAGCTAAAGAGTTCACAGCTTTCATTGGCATTAATGTAAACACGAAAACTGTGTGGCGGGAGCTTGATTGAATGGGACTTCATGGCCGTACAGCAAAGGACACTGGACCGTGGCACCGTGGAAGTGTGTTCTGTGGAGCGATGGATCCTGTACGCCACCAGTACACAAAGCAACGACTAGAAAGACATCAGTTTGGTGTGGAAGAACTTGAGTGGCCTCCACAGAGCCCTGTTATCATCCCCATTGAAAACCTTTGGGATGCACTGGTATGGATATTGCGCGTCAGGCCTTCTCGTCCACATCCATGCCTGGCCTCATGAATGCTGTATAGCAGGGGTTCTCAGCCAGTGGCATATCAACCACTGACTGGTGGTACGTGGCAACACCGGACCAAATCCAGACAGACGTATTGTGGAGTGGGCAAAACCATGTTGAATTGCAGGGGAGTAAAATGCAGGGAGAATACTTTATTGTTGCATGTTGCACACAGATACTGACCAGCGTTACTGTTATTAGAGTTGTGCTAGGAAACATCATCATCTCGCTCTAATACTGATTGCAACTAATGACATTTACCCCCCTTGCAATTCAACATGGTTTTGCCCACTAGTAAGTAAGTCAATCAATAATAAGTAAAGTCCAGTGGGTCTGGTCCACTGTCCATATTTGTACTGAGGTCTTAACCCCACGCATGCCAATCTGGAAACATGGCCCCTCATACATTGTTCAAAGGTACCAGTAACATCTGTCGCGCACATGTACATTATGTAAAACTCGCAAGTCTCAGTCCGATCCAGTGTCTCAGTTTCAATGGAAATATCACGAGTTGCTTTAAGTACCAAACCTATAGGTACAAGAAAGGGTTTGGTTATTATAGGAAGGAAAGGCTGAGGATATGGTCTGGCTGCAACTTATATTGGGATGCCTTGTGAAAGAGAGTGCCCCACATGAAAGAAAGCAGTCTTACCGGCCCATGCCCAGTCTTACCAGCACATACCCAGTCTTACCGGCACATGCCCAGTCTTACCGGCACATGCGGAGCCCAGCTCCTTCTCCCTGTGGCGCAGCATCTCCGTCTTGCACGGAGAGGACGCTGTATATACGTGATGCCGTCACGCATTTACAGCATCCTCTCTGTGCAAGACTCATTTACAGCGTCCTCTCCGTGCAAGACGGAGTTGTCGCACCACAAGGAGAAGGAGTTGGGCACTGCTCCGGTGCCTAGTGAATGGTGAGTACATTTTAATTTAATTTATTTTTTTTTTATTTAAATTTTTTTGTAAACAAACGAACATTGGAGATCAATCGGAAAATCCGTTTGATCACCGATGTCTTTTGTTTAGGTTTCCCGGCGTTTGGGTTTTTTTTCGTGTCCATCCATGGACCGATTTTTTTTTATTTATTTTTTTTTCCAAGCTCAGGAATATCGTGGGTTTTGGATGAAATTCGGCCCGTGAATGGCCACCTTTAGAACGGCAAGGAAATAAAAATGTAAACTGAAAACAGGATTAGAGCTGAGAGCTGACGTTTCCCAGCTCAACTCAGATTACATATTAAACATAAGTTTTGTAGCATGTGAATTTTATGTGTAAAGTGAGTATTTTCCTTGCTTGCAGAAGGAATGAATTTTACTTTGCACCTCTCACATCATGCTTGTTCTCTTTGCCCTTGATAAAGAGCCGCTTTGGATAAGCCCCATTGTGTAATGTGTGGGCATTTCAGATAATTGGACTATATTTATAATTATAGCAGGGTATATGTTCTCCTAGTTCCACGATTCTTAAACTTTGGGTCGGGACCCCAAAGTGGGTCGCGCCCATATCTGCATGGGGTCGCGACATCCACAGAGAGACCATCACCCAGCTGCAGGCCCAGCACTATGGGACCGGAAGTGCCACTGTGATACATGTCCATGGCCGCCTAGACTGCTGCACTGAACCAGTTCCCTCATTCATTTGTCACACAGGATTGCCAGTCACGATGCACAAATAATGCAATGTCCAAGGGGTTAAAGGGGAACTTTCAGACCCTTTTAAACATATACTTATTGCTGTTTAAAATGATAATCTGATGTCTTGGTGAAGAATATAGCAGAAAAATTGTCCCAGTGATCAGATACTGCTGAGCCAGACATGTAGCCAACTTGAGTGCCCATTATATGCCAAACTGCATCCAGAGATTTGCATCCACTCACTTTCCAATAGATACTTTCCATTAGCCAGTACGTCTCTTGTCTACTGCATTGAACGCATTGCTACTGTATTTGTATCTGAGTGTGTGTATACTACAGGAGTGCCATGCCTGAAGTTTGTGATATATTGCTGCATGCTAAGACCTTTAAAACATGCTTTTAATTGCATGCACTGTGTTTGCTTGCACTGCAAATGCTTCATCAGCAAATAGAGGTAATATACTCTCTATTCATTATCATGAGAGATCAAAGTGCTGTCATAAAGAACGAGTCACCAAGCCACATGCATGAACATAGCAATAACCTAGGACAGTGGAAAACTATGGTACAGCTCATTCTGTAATGGTGTTCTGATGTCAAACCCAATGAAGGAAGAACACAGGGACATGTTTAACCCATTTATGGATCTGCAATGACTTTGGCCAGTGTTTATTCAGGTGAATGTTAGAAACGTAGCTTTTGTAGCAACATGTATTAAATGGTTTCTGTTTGGGTGTGATCTGCTTGTATAATGTCTACATTGTGTTTGATATGTAGGTAGGAATACAAAGTAAACGTAACATACTTGTGTGAGTTCATTCTGATAGCTTGCATCAGACAGATAACACTTTAACACAGATTTAAACCAGCGTTTAACTTTTCCCCGAACTGCAGCTTGTGCCGTGAACCAGAGCCTGTGTGTGTATTGCCCCTCTGTGTATGTAACAAGGCAAAGCAGCGCTAGAATTGTCCTACACTGCCTAATATTTCTCTGATAAGCAGTGCATTTCCGTGGTTTCATGATGAAAACAATATACAAAAGTAGCAAATATACCCAGTTGTTTACTAAGCGGTAAGACTGCAGTGAGATTGGAAAGTGGATTTGACATTTCGTATTGACAGTGTTAAAAAATATATCTACGCTCAAGCTACCATTATATCACATTGGTATTATAACCACTTGTAGTCTATAGCTACAAGTACAAAACTTATCTTAACTCAAAGGCCATGCTGTACTATTTTCCATACCCCCACTTCTAAATTTCCACTTCGACCACTGTGTGTGTGTGTGTGTGTATGTATATATATATATATATATATATATATATATATATATATATATATATATATGTATATGTATGTTGAATTGGACATACTATCCAGACTTTTGCAACATCCCTATTTTAAGTGCGAACAGAGTGATAATGAAGAATCGAAGAATCTGATCTATTATTGTTCAAAACAAAATACCTTCTCCAATATGACCACTGGGCGGCACTGTTCACCAACAAAACTAGTTTAAGTTTAGTATAAAGGGATTTCCTGAGGTTTATAATAAATTGACAATATCATTATCCTTGTTGATATTGTAGTTATGTGGTACATTATGTGTGTGTTCATATATTGGTGCAATTGGTTTATATGTAACATTCAAATAAATTACAGCATTTTGGTTAATTGCCACATTTTATAACTTTGTGTTTTCATTCTTACAGACCAGTTATGTTAAAACCAATATATGCTTACCTTGGATGACGATTCGCAGAATCTCCCACTATGTGGAAGAGTCTTGTATTGTTCTGGTTTGTCATCCTGTCCATCTCAGACAGCAGAACTGAGGCTGAGAATGTGTCTGGCCAACAGAATATTGCAGGAAGTGATCTAAAGACGCAATGTATGCAAAAATGCAGAGCCACACTGACGTCAAGTATGTATTAAAATCCTGTTCCAATCTCTTAGTTCACAGTCTTTTGTATCTTAAGATTTTTAACATGAAAAGTTATTATTATTGATGTTTATCTATACAGTGGAGCAAAATAGACAATTTTTCCTTAAATTAAGCTATCCTACTATCTGACGTGCGTGTATGTATATATAATGCACGCCCATGTCCAGTGCAATGCTGTTGTAATTTCTGTTCGTCAGATTTTATATCTGGCATTTTATATTTATTTAAAATACTTTGTCTTTATGGTTCATACTTTTTTTTAAATCTATATATGTCAGCTATTCAGTCAGCTATGTTTATACAATAACCAATTAACACTTGTTTATTTCCCAGGCCATAACCCTCCATAACCTGAGCTAAGGAAATATGTCATGAGAGATGTAAATGTGTGAGGAGAATGCTGCATCTGGTGTGCTTAAAGACTAATTATGATAAATTATATTTATTGTGCTGTTGTGTTGTGAAACATATGATTTCAAGGACTATTTGACTCTGCCAAGATGAACTACAGATTATTTTGTACAGAAGCTTCAGGAGATCGTAAATAATTTATACACCTTTCTTGAATTACAGTCAAAACCCTTAAACATACAAATAATTTACAATTTTGTATTTTTAGTAATCAAATAGTATTTATTTAGGTACAAAAGCAGTGGTTTTGCTTTTTGTTGGATTAGAAATACACCTCAAAAAGGCTATAAAGAGTCAACCTTTGCTATATATAGATCTATTGCTTTATATATACATATTCTCATATAGCTTACCTTTCACTGAGCAGTGGAGGAGAAGCAGCCCCTAGGTGGCAGTAACAGGAGGTCACATGACATTGTGAGTAAGTTACTCTCATAGTGTGAATGAGCCATACTTTGCTGGAGACTGTTTCCTGTCTCTCTGAAGATTGCTATCAGCTGATGACTCATCAGTAACTATACAGACTGTCGGTGAGAATCAGCATAGTTCCGTCAGCACTTTGGATCAAGATGAACTCGCTTGTGGGTTCCTGCAGATCCATGCGACCACTGTTAATGCATGCCTATGATTTCTGAGGCATCATAAGATGACCAGACAGGCATTAACATAATCACTGTACAAAAGCCAGTAGAACCAACTGGCTAAATAAGATAGCAGCTATTCTGAGAAGCAGTATTCAATTACCCATGTACCTGGGTTTTTTGTGGTAATTGGAATGGAGTATTATTGGACTGTTAACCACAAGAAACGTTCTCATCTACAGTATATTCTAGCACCAAACTCCTTGTGATACATAATTGTTTTTTGTGGTTAAGATTACTTTGAGGGGTAAGGGTGGTCTTCTTTCTGTCATCTTCTTAAGCTGCCGCATAGCACAGTGGGAATGGTTATACACACTTTGCATGTTGTTTATTATTGAAATATGTATTTGTAGGATAAGAATGTCCAGGTTTTAAACTTGTATATGAAAAGAGTCATTTGAGATTGAAGTTAGATTTCTGCACAAATAGATTTCCTTGACTACAGCAGTTATCAGTATGAATAAGGAGTAGTACGCATTTTTAGTAATTACTGACATGGGGAAATCGCAGCATTAATTAGGTGTGTAAAAGTGTAGTTTTTCCTTTTAAATCAAACACTTCATGTATTATCTTTTTACTTTAAATCTAAATCTATGAAATATTCTTTAGGTGAACTTCACTGCAGCAATTCAGCACAATTTCACAACTGGTGTGCCATAATACATTGTAACAAATTATGCCATGCATTTGGAAATGGGACCCTCACAAATCCACTTTTAGGTAAGATGCAAAAATACTTAAACAATTATTTATTCCAGGACCTATAAGTAAACTTAGAATTAAATCCTAAATTGTCATTTTAAAAATATTATTGCTTGTTTTAATGTAAACAGGTTTGAATTATCTGAAGAAAAGAAGAAAACGGAGTCTTAAAAAAATGGTGAATTTAGCTATTAAATCCAAAAACAAGACCAAAAGGGCCACATCTAAAATGGCGAATCCAATTTCTGACAAACCCACCACAATAACCGACGAAACTACGAACTCGACAACGTCCAGCCCAGCACTTAGAACTACTATTAAAGCTATTGCTGGATTGGAAAGTACAGCGCAAGTGACAATAAAACCTACTATGCCTCTAACATCCACAAGTACAGAAAAAAAAGATATCATAAATATAACAGAAATCATTGCGCAAACAACAGTAAGCAGCACAGAAACTACTACTCTGCCATCAACCAGCACAGAGTCAAGATCAACAAAAAGTGCTCTTCCAGTAGCCTCAACCACAGAGAAACAATTATTCATTCCAGAAGCCAACAACTCTAAATCAGAAAATACTGTAGAAGAACTCATACCTACAAAAGAAACCATTACTTTGACCACCGTAGCAACAGGCATCACCAGCAAGTCAGCCATTAATATGTTTATCACTTTTAATTCTAATCTGCCATCCCCTTTCACTTCATCCAAAACAGAACCTTCCCCAACCTGCACTGCAGCAGAAATCGGGTCACGTATAATTACAACCACCGCTACAGAAGAAAAGTCAAGTGTAACTCCAACAACTGCTAAAGAAGAGATAAAACCAAGTATAACTCCAACAACTGCTAAAGAAGAAATAACACCAAGTGTAACTCCAAAAACTGCTAAAGAAGAAATAAAGTCAAGTGTAATGCCAACAACCGCTAAAGAAGAAATAAAGTCAAGTATAACTCCAACAACTGCTAAAGAAGAAATAAAGTCAAGTATAACTCCAACAACCGCTAAAGAAGAAATAAAGTCAAGTATAAGTCCAACGATTGCTGTTGAACAAACAAAGCCTACATCTATTTCTAGCACCAGCCCCATTATATCCACAGTTCACAAAAACACAGTTTTAGAGCAAAACCTTACCACAGATATCCTCACACTTAAAACAACAACACAAATGCTGGATACTACAGCAAAACAGTCAACCACAACAGAAACGTTAAATACATCTGTGCCAAAGGTGCAAGGCCCTACCCGTACAACAACTTTGGTCATAAGCAAACTTTCTTCACCCCAGCCTTCTGAAAGGACTTCTCCTGATATGTCTGTTGATGCTGATGATGGTAATGATGGTTTCCTGAATGTTGCAAAGGAGATAACAAACCATGTGCAAAACACAAGTGTGTTGTTAGCAGTGCTACTGCTAGGAAACATGTTTCTTGTAGCTATTATAGTGCTTTTTGTTCTCCAGGCTTATGAGAGCTACAAGAAAAAGGACTATACTCAAGTAGATTATTTAATAAACGGAATGTACAATGATTCTGATCTATAACTGGACATCGATTGGACTTTGTGTTGTGTTCAAAGGACTTTAAAATATTTTTATTTTTTTATTTACATTTAACACCACTTCTGCATTTGTGAAGGTTCCATATTGAACAATACTGATTGCTAAAATAATGAGATGCATCAACTGTGTATTGTGAATGGGTTAGAAAGAAAAGTGATTACTCGATATTGAATATTTCCATAATAATTATATTATTGCTCACTTGCACATTCTGTAATTATATTTTTATGGACTATTGAAAAGGGCCTGCAATAAGAAAGCTTCTACTATTCTATAAAGCATTTCATATCTGCTAACATACAACCTGGTAATGTTTATCTTATAAATGTCTCTTCCAGCCCAATATACATTATTTCTATAGTTACAGATGAATAATCCTATTGTTTGCTGTTTATTTTCATACTAAAACATCTATCATTTATAGATTTATACAGTAATAATTAAATTGAAAGGCTTGCTTTAACATCAGTTATATGCAGGACTGTAAACCAAGTTTATAACAATGTTTTAGGACCAATGTGTGCCCTTACATAACCAAGCCTATCTTTGCCATTGGAATCTATAATGGATTTTCAAATTACTGTCTTAAATTCTTGGTGCCATTTCAAGCCTTTAGTATTATTTTTATATTTGCTAAATAAATAAATTAATTAATTAATTAAACAGTGTTTCTTGTGGTTTGGTGTGTGTATAAAGGCAGTTGTGAATGATTGTTTATAGCCCTGTGGTGGTAAAAATATTGTATTTCCTCTCAATACAGCTGCATCTGGTGTTTAAGAAAGAGATTGTTACATTTAATTAATACATTTTTAATCTTATGCTAGCATGAACACAATGACATTATTAGCATTATAACCCTCAGGTAATCATAGGAGGGGGGCCTTATATATCCTATATGTATTATATGTGGGCTATTTCCAGGTCTGGGAGCTAAACAATATAAAGTGCACATGTGGTATATAATTTGGTTTGCAACTGGCACACTATACTCTATATAGGCCATGCAATTTCCAAACCCCAATAAAAACCACGTATTGTGTGCTATGTCAAGAAACAACATGTACTCCACATGTATTGGAAGCATTTCAAGCTTTGCATTTGCCAAGGAATAAAGGAAGCATTATAGGTAAAAATGTATATATGTGATGCAACTAAGGAGTTAAGTGTATCAAAGTCAAAGAACCCAACTGAGAGCGCCTCCAGAATTCTTTTACTCTCATTGACAATGCTCCTTTCACCTCCTGGCTGTTACAATGTTAGGGAGCTGACCAGGTAGTCTGCACATTGGTCATCCCCTCTGCAAATAGACTGGCACGTTGACTCTGGCGGTTATAGCTACTGCTACCTAGCTCCTCTACCTGCTTTGTTACTTTGTTCTTCTAGAAGCTCTAAGGAGGTGGCCATAGCGCTCAGGGATGCATCAGTAATGTATCCTGATGTTTCTCAAAGGTGTTCTCCAAGAAGAATTAGGTGCTCTGAAATGGATGTGCATTGTTATCTGTGAAGACGCATATCAGATCAGAAGAAGTAGTAAAATGGGTCTTTGAGGTAGCTAAATAGATCATTTTGAGAAGATTGAAAGATGAGAATTAGATTTTCTTATTTGTGCTATGCTTGAGGACAGAAGTCTCTGGAACAGGCAAATCTGAGGATTTGGACAGGCCACTGCAGCATCAATCGTGCTCCCGTGTTACCCCCTGGTTTTCAATGGTTAATAAGAAATTTCAACAACTTCCTTTCAGGCTTCCTCCATTCCTACTCAAAAATTTTTTTTCTTAAAGAGCGCAACTGAAGGATTTCCCCTAATATTTAAAGCCTTAAGGACAACCATGATTAAATAATGAAATGAAAAAAGTCTAAATTCAATTTATCTGCTTGACAAGATCCATATAAACAATCTCACTGTTCTCAGAGCTTTAATCATAGCAAGAGTTGGGCACCAGATCCACACTGTGTTTAGGCTTCTAAGCAGCCGAATAGTAGGCCACTTCCCACACACTCCTGAAAGACTGAATACATGGTATAAGGAGCTTTACGTGACCCCATAATACAATTATCATGTATCCCTCATCCCACAAGTGTATACTTGTAATGCATCCTGCCTCACTGCAGAATTCTAAATTCAGACTATCCAGAACTATATAGGATAAGTATATGGATAATTTTAGTATGATTGTCCCTTTCCTGACAAATATTTGGCCATATGATATCTGTATCATTGAGTAATACCAGAAAGTCATACAGTATACTGATGATGTGTTCCTGTGTTTGTAAACGCGCATAAAACTTTTTTATGCATTCTTGCAAGAAAAGCAGCAAGTTTATTAAATGCAAATCTGTTAGATGCTCTTTAAGTGTAAAGTCGCGACTGTCAGTTTTTTTTGCATAATAATTGATGGTGTGTACCCACTCGCTTTATATCTATGTGGAAGAACAGACTATTAATAATAGCGCTATATGTGGCCTCATAAGGCATAATTTGCTTTAATATGCCCCCAAAGTAGACTATATTAAGCTGTTCTGTGAGCGGAAAAAGCCGCCTGCTCCCTTCATTTCTAATTAACTGGTGCAATGACTTTTCTATGCTTGTTCCCCCTCAAGTAAAAATCTCTGAAGCAATTTCAATATCTGGAATACTTTCTTCATTCTCTTGATCATGGTACAGATTTGTATAACAGACTACATTTGTTCCCAAAACAAGATGGCCGGATGCCATAAGGAACACAAATATGTTCTCACAGGTGATTACTCGAGGAAATATTAGAACAATATTTCTGTGATTAAGTAGATATTCTCTCTCACACAAAACCACATTGTTATTAAATCAAAGGTGTAACATTATATTAATTATCTGTTCCAAAATATAATAACTTTGGGCCAGATTCAGATCTTAAGGCACTAATGACTTCCTAAAGAGTGGGCAAAACCATGTTGAATTGCAGGGGAGGTAAAATGAATGTCAGTGTTTGCATGCAGGGAGAATACTTTATTGTTACATGTTTCACACAGATACTGACCAGTGTTACTGTTACACTGTTATTACACTTGTTATTATACTAGGAAATTATTTCAGTTGAGTGTAAATCGTGAGATTGTAAATCTGGATCAGGCCCTATAATAGGAATATTAACGTATGCAGTTAAAATCACACTAGCGCCCCTAAACATAAACCATATTCAATCCTACCTTGTCTTTTTATTTGGAGTTTGGAAAATCCTGGGACGTATATCAGGTAGAGACACAGTTAACACTTATGTCATAGGCCTATACTATAGAGCAACGGATAATAGTTTAAGATGCCAGTTTGTGTTATTTTAATGACCACAACTGATACGAGGTAATTCTGTAAACACTAGTCATACGAAATTTGTATATGCAAGGAAGATTAAGAAAGTCCAGGGTTCCCCCCAGTGCCTTTTAAATAAAATCTCTGTCTTTCCCTTTTTTAATTAATTATAATTAAGACTTTTTTTTATAGTCAGTAATCGTTCAGTCTGAGGAGTGGATGAAAAATGAACCAACTTTTTTTTTTAAGGGATTGGAAGCAGCCATACACTGTACAATAATTGAATGGGGGGGAAAAAATATGCAAATTAGTACTTCCAAACGATTTTAGTTTTTTTAAAAAAAAAATCGTTAGGTTTATGCTTTAAAAGTGAGTCTCAAAGGCAGGATTATTGTAAGTGCCCATACACTGTACGATTTTTTACCTAAAAACAATTTAAGATTGAGCAGACCATAAAATAAAAAAAACGTTTCTAAGAAATCGAACAGTGTTTGGTTTTCTATAGGATTGGTTTCACATTGGAATGGGTTTACAAGCTGCTGTTCTTTCTTTTGTAGATGGATCAGACTGGTTATACTTGGTAACCATATTAAAGTACTCTCTTGTCCGTGGCTAATGCTGGAGAAAACATCAAATTAGTATGGTCTAATGAAGTCACAATTAGAAAATGTAAACATTTACTAACCATTCTTGCCTGGCCAGCAGATCAGCTTGTGAAAGCTCACAGTTTAATACCATATCAGGTAAATCAGAATGGACATATTTTATTTTAATTAAGTAAGTGATACTGTGGTAAACTATAACCAGCTCTTTTCTATAAATAAAGTCTATGCTGTAGCCCGCAGTTCTGATCTAAAGCCATGCACCTTTCTCAGCAGTGCCTCTCCGCCCCTGGCTACTTTCAGTGACAATGAAGACTTTAATCCAGTGAGTTTGGATTTCATTTCCATGAGTCCATACATCCTCTCCAGACTCCCTCCGGCTGATCTTGTTTTCCAAATGCATTTTTCTGTCATAAAAAGAAAGTCTGTTAGGAAAGTTCCAGCTGTGCTGCCCCTAGCGCCTTGTATTACTATATGAATATAAACCACAATGATCAGGTGAGTGTTTGTTGTCATTTCTATGGGTTTTACAATCCTTTACATTTTACAGTTATTTTCTTAGGTTTGATCATGGGCTTTGACTTATCTATGGGTGGTAATGGTAATCTTATGCTAATCTGTGTTAAATAATAACATACTTTAAGTATGTTTTTGCTTTCTATGGCCTTACTTAAAGTAGGGAAATTGGAACGGATTGGTACGATACAATACCACGATACTCCTCTCAGACCCCCGATCCGGCTCACCGCAGACTAATCAACTGATTATCGCCTCCAGCCGGGAGCGTCGCCTGGTCCCTCGGTGACAGCTTAACCCACGGGCCCCCTCGTCTGTATGCATGTTTATGACTTCTTATACTATTTCTCCTGAATTGTATATTTCTCCTGATTGTACTTGGCACATTTTTGGTATAATTTGTTTTTGTATTGTCGAACTCCAATAAAAATGTAGGGAAATTGGAAATCTGATAACTTCTATTCAGCATCTTTTGGTGGCAAATAGACCACATTCATTAGTTATAGGTCAGTGGTTTACAGGAAATCAGATAGTGTTCTGTGCTGTAAAGAGAATCTACATCTTGATAACACAAACAATACACATAGAAAAGAGTCAAAGATCACCCATCTACACAGTTACAGAAATACATCTAGAAACAAGTGTAGGATGAATCTGGACCCAAAATATGTTCAGAGATGTTGGAATCGGTGACTTCTGATGCTAAGGGACACAATGTAGAACTGTAATGTTATATGTTACTTTGGCTTGTCATGTTTATTAACCTTTATCACAGTTTGTAATATTGCCGGTTGCTGTTGCATAGCGGCAATGTAGTTTAGATACTACTGGTCGTGTATCCCTATCAGGCTTAGCTATGTTGAGAAGTTTTCAAATAGTTTGCGTAATATTTCTATACTTCTTAATGACTCGTCTTCACTGTTTGCTTGAAGTGGATGTGTGTATGGTGGTATTCCGTATCGCCACAGATTTAATTGAGAAACTATACATCTCCATTAACTCCAATATTTGTTATGTTTCGATGCTGCCACTTCTAAATGGCCATACCACCAATTTCTACTTCGACCAATGCCTTAAATTATACAGGTCACCTTTCTTTTGATAACTGAATTTTCTAAGTCACCACTGCCAAGTGTGCTACTTTTCACACCATACCATATACCTTGGTGCTTCCCCTATAACAGGGGTGTACATCGGCTGCGCAATGCTTCCTGCACACTGTATTTTTTCTAAACCTCTTTCTATTACTGTTATTTGTAGATGTTGGAGATTTCCTCTACTGTTCCATCTACTTCATTCACTTTCCCTTAACTGTTCGGCCTTGTGGCTATACCTCCTGTCCTCTTTCTCAGCCTCATCACCTCAAGAATCATAGCATAACGCAAAAAGTCACCTCTTATAATGCGAAGGGTTAAATATACCTGAAACATGTTTCAAACACCTGTATTATTAAAAACAGACATGTTGCGACTTCAGGGATTTTGGGATCTGTCACGGGTTCCAGGGAAAGAAATAGACGAGCGAGTTTGAAACAGAACTTGCAGGTTTAATTCAGGGTTTACTCATAAACATCCAAGTTCAGGAAAAAAGTAAATTTAAAGTAATGCAATGAACAGTCTTGACAGGACAAGACTAAGCCGGACTGAACAGACAGGCTCGGCAAAGTTCGATTAAAATAAGCGGGCTTGACAGGACTGGACTAGATGCAAGGTAAGCTAACCTAACCTGGAGCTGGAGTTGGATGCAAGGTAAGCTTACCTGTAGCTGGATGCAAGGTAAGCTAACCTGGAGCTGGATGCAAGGTAAGCTAACCTGGAGTTGGAGCTGGATGCAAGGTAAGCTAACCTGGAGTTGGAGCTGGATGCAAGGTAAGCTGAGCTGGAGCCAGATACAGGGTAAGCTAAACTGGAGCTGGAACTGTAGTGCAGTAGTTCAAGCAGACAAGGCGACACTTTGGTTGGTTTGGCCGAGCTGCAGACAAGGCAGCACTATGCGGTGGTTGGTGATGAACAGCCTTATGAGGCAACAGGGGCTAAACAGCGCATGAGGCAACTGGGGGTAAACAGAGCTATGAGGCACTTATGTTCCCCTGCCTGCGATATGATGGAAAACCAAGGCTGGGTTTTGAAACAGGGTTGAGGATCTGGACAGGAGCTGTGTGATCTGGGTGAGCAGCAATACGATATCCA
Source organism: Platyplectrum ornatum (assembly GCA_016617825.1). Taxonomy (NCBI): domain Eukaryota; kingdom Metazoa; phylum Chordata; class Amphibia; order Anura; family Limnodynastidae; genus Platyplectrum; species Platyplectrum ornatum. Next base: position 160,969 of record JABWIB010000115.1, on the reverse strand, counting down.
CATGCATATCCTGAAAAAAACAGAGGCAACTTAGTGGCGGACAGACAGGAGTTGGACCTTGTTCGCTGGACCAGACCTGTTTTCCTGTCCGCAAAACATTTAAAATGGGACTGAGTTTGCCTCGATTCGTGTGGTTAGCAGTTGCATGGACCAGAACGTAAGATGCTAGACCCTTGCCTTTTTCCGACCGAAAGGAGAAAGTGACGGGAGTTCACTCCCGCCTTCCACATTGCCCATATGGATGCATGGGAGTCTGGGTCTGGTCCACAGAGAGAAAAGATCGGAATCATAAGTAGAAGCATTTATAAGGCAACAACAATTATAAACAAGGAATACAACAGGATACACTGGACCCTAAACAAGAGTATCAGAAGTACAAAATACTTTGCACCCCAAACAATCATCGGGAAGTTGTATTTGTCACTAGTAGCAAACTGAGTTGGTAGCTGTGACTTAGTGTGGTGACTTAGTCAGCTAGACGCTATGAGAACCACAGCCACAGGTGTCAAATATATTACATAGAATCGGCTGTGTGGTCTTTCATAAAGAGGGTAAGGGCTCTGTGAATATGTCCTTCATCTTATTTAAGTAATAGTATTTGTGAAAATAAGGTCTAGTTCCTTCGCAATATGTATATACTCCAACCCTCAATCATCGCAGTTCACAAATTCATGCGCTTTCCTGTAACAACATATATAATTATAAGTTATCAAAGTACATGAAAATAGAAAGTTTGTGCAATATATTTATACAGTGCTATTTATTAATGGCCTTTGTTGTTTCATGGTTGTGCCCCTTTAAGCCTAGACGTGTAAAGGTTTTGTTTTAACATACATAAAGTTAAGTTCCTGCCAAGGCCAGTAGATGAAACACCTGAGAAAACATGCAGCACAGATATAGTAATAGGATTGTATGCTGTGTTTTCTTCAGAGGCCACAGTAAAGGAAACCTATTAAAATGTTCTGTACTGTATTTGATGAGAGTCTCCAGAGAATGAGATTTCCATTTTTGTTATTTTTTTGCATTACATTTGCATTCTTTCTAGTAACAAAGGAGGGTGTTCTTCTAATCGGCTGTACTAGTATATACCTCCCAAATAAGGCCCCCTAAAAGAGTGAAAAAACTATATTAAAAAAAGGTTTTAAAAAGCCCATACAGTAAAATACCACAGATCTTAATAAAAGTAATACTGTAATGATTTAAAAATACTCATACTTTTAAGACATTTATAAGCTTTGCCAATATGCCTTTCTAAGCTGATGGTTTGAGCTTAGAAAGGCAGCATACTTCTCGACATTTGCCGGGCAGAGAGCAGGACAGAAATGTCCTGCCCCCGGCCCAGCACAAACCCCGCCCCTGCCCAGCCCAGCCCCTGCGTACCAATCCCCATCCACCCACGCCCATGCCCTGCCCCATTTGGTCACGATAGCGGCAAATTGGCTTTCTAAAAAAAAAACTTTCTACCAGTTTGCCCCTTAATATAGGGACAGCGAGCATTATCAGATTTTAAAAATTGGGTTCCTACATAAATGATGTCACTTGCAACATCTGCGCACACACACAGCAGATGTTACTAGTACAATATTCAAACATCCTAGTCCTGTTATGAAGAGAACAACAAGTGCATAGTTTAGCAAAAATAAGTTGGGGTATAGTCTGAAAATAACAAAACAAAGCAGCGGGGGGAGCAATCCCAATAGGATATTATAAGAGAACACAACAGAACAAGGGCTGTTAATCCAGTGGGGCGAATAACGGCGGTGATGACCTCAGATGCCATATTGTGCAGGGTCTCCTGAGTCGCAGAGCCCTAGGAACCCATATATTTGGCCTATGAGTGGAGATCAGATGCCGGATCCCCCCTAGATCCAGACTTCGGTGCGTGTGTGCAGGGAAACAATCTCCTCACTCGCAAGGCAATCTGTTGGGTCCTCATGGAAACACATCAGAAGTTTAGATAAAACAGAGAGTGCTTAGTTCTCCCTCACTATACTATTAGCATTCTTCTCCAGTGCAGAATATGTGATCAGGAAAGCCAGCATGTAACTCTGGATCTGGATTCCTATATCAGTACATAAACTAAAATAAACAGAAGTACACAGGTACATGGTGTGTGTCCTAGCACAGTGTGTTCCCAAATAACTCAATGCAACATTTGCTGTTTTCCCAGGTGTCTTTACAATCAGGTGGGCATCTGCTGCTTAAAGTTTGGCTCTTGCAGTGTAAACAAGAAAAATATGCTTTATTATCAGACATAAAGTTACTAAACAGCATCAATTCCCGCTGAATTCCAATGAAACGCAATGGATGCTTTTCTCACACAGCTGTTTGTTTTACCTGAGACATTCGTTTATTGTTAGCTTTTACTGACTCAAACTCAGCGCTCTCAGTTGGCAAAGTTCTCCCCCTCAGAAATATTCCCTAATGGGCTCTCATGCTAACTCACTCAGTGGATCTGCCGAGAAGGCTAGGCAAGTTGTCTACCTGTGTCTGAATCATTGTGGTTCAACATTGTGTCTGGCATTGTGTCTGTACATTGTGGTTGCAATGTCCAGCCATTGTGTGGTATGGTGTCAACTTGTGGCCCTGTCACCCTTGGAAACAGATTTGGCCCTGAAGGACTCCTATAGGAACCTTGTATAACCAATGTGAATGCCTTGTGTGTATGCACACTTTCCATTGCAGTTGATTTGGGAAACATCTCATTTTAGAAACTGGTTTAATATTTTAAATTTTCAGTAAAAACTTACTGAAAAGTTTAAAAAAATAATCATTTTCCATTACTGTTTGATTTATCACATACATAATTTCCCATCAACTATTTCTGACCCTTTGTAACGTGTTTGAAGGGTCACATAAGTTGAAGCCTCCTGAATTTAGACATGACCCAGAGCTGGTGGAAATGTTTTGATGCGTTCTGCTCTGGATCAGGCGCATTTGTTAGGGCATTCTCTATGTGCCTTCATCACTTCCCTCTCCCCACATGCCCCCATAACGCCAGCCACCAAAGCCCAAGTTGTGCTCATATATGAATTGCCTGTGACACGTTTTTCTTTTAAATGGCCCTGTATTACAATGTACACAGCAATGTATAGTGTAACACTTTCCATCTGCTAGACATGCCACCCTCAGAAGCGCAGAACTAGCCAAAAGGGGCTGGCGAGAAGGTGCTATACCCTGACACACATTGCCCTAGTTGGCCCTAATTACTGTTCTACTAGAGGAGTAGAGTGGCACATTCACATAGACAAATGACTCAAAGTTGACTAATAATAATAAGATTATAAGCTTCATACCTGGCAGCTTTAAGTTCCATTAACATTGCACATTTAATTAAGGTTGTTGTTGAGCTTCTTGGCATTTATTTCATTAGGGAAATGAAAATCGAGAAATTCACGCCATGGGTGGCCTAAGACATTGCTCCTCTGAATGATTGCCACACGGTATGATCTGTTTGTAGATTTTCCAGGCTAGTAAAAAACAAAAGCATCTGCTCAAAACACAAACACAGACATCAACACAAAACCAACAATATAATGAACAGCAGCAGTAAACCCAGAGACATGACAGTGTGTTTGACTGTGGCTGAATGACACAATCCACTTTACTGAACTTTACTCAACTTTCATCAGGAAAATTTTACTAAAGTGGATTGAAATGTCGAAAAGAAATTGGTTTGCATTGAGTGCTGCTATTGCCGCAGCCTCTGTTCGGCCAAATTCATTTTTTTTTCTTCATTAACAAAGCCGCCATAGTATAGCGCTTGCTGTTACTATTCTGCACTATTGATAATAAAAATAATATGTGAGTGGCTTTTTTAATGCTGTGTTTTCCAGTAGCCGAGCATAGTAACGGTAAGCACCATACTATGCTATGAAGAAAATGTAAGTTTAAAAAGAGTAACAAAATAATTGGAAAATAAAAACCAGCTAAAAGACATTTTTAAATAAATACGTTTTATTTCCAATGCCTTCCTTACACGTAATGCTTATACCATCTATGAGATGGTATAAGCGCAGGATGGAAGTGCTTACCCTGCTAGAGATCATGTACCCATCTGTCTGCTTGTTATCCTGATTCCCTTTTAGTTCATATTATATTATACACTGCGGGCAGATCAGCACGTAAACTTTAAGGTAGGCTTCTGGACACTCAAGCGGGGGAAGAGGGGAGTGAACTCATAGTGCGCATAGGCACAGACCTGCCTGCGAGCAAAGCTAACAATCACGACTGGATCTGGTCCTAATAATGCGCAACTTTGCTGTAAGTAGTGAAAGTTCCCATAGGTGGTGCTGTCATATTCTGAATGAATCTGTTGATATACAGTTGATCATAGCACAGCATTATTTCAGTGTTTGGCTTTGTGTTTATACCCAAATCGTTCGGCATGTGTGTAACAACAGGGCATGACAAAATGTTAACTGCAACTTAAGTTAATTAACTTTGTAAAATAAAGGAGCTCAAATATGTAAAGAAAAATTGAAAAATGTTAGTTTGAGAAAACACTGTATGATGTCCAGCCATAAAAATGAAAATATATATTATATTATTATTTTATAGAATTATATTGTGAAAGCCAAGCTAAATAATTGAAAAATTATCCTACATGACGACATCTCTATGTGATAAAAATATATATAAATATTGACACATTCACTTGTGATCGAAGGCACCAAATTATTATCCAAATTCACAAATATTCTTGTGCATATTGTGTGCATATTGAGTGCATATTGAATGGTCAATGTAACCAATTATTTTTATTTCACGGGAATAAACAAAGTGTAGAATATAATGTCAGTCTAATCAGTGTAACAGTAACGCTGGTCTGTATCTATGTGCAAAATGCAAGAAATAAAGTATTCTCCATTTGCCCAAGTTAACTTTAGAAATGCCCCCGTCTCAATAATATATGATGATAATAATAATAATAATAATAATAATAATAATGGCTATATGAATTGCTAAATAGAAAAGGGGCTAGATTTACTAAACTGAAAAGTATTCAGATTTAAGCTCTCACTTCTGTTGCATACTGGATAAAGTGATCTAGAATCTGATTGGTTGATATGAGCACCATTGTGTTTTCAAGATTGAAATGTATTTTGTATGGCAATCAATACAGTGCAATTTGTATTGTATGGAGAACAGTAGAGTGCAATGTATATTGTATGGCAGTATATAGAATGCAGCAGAGTGATGTGGTTGTGAAGTTATAATATGTAATGTGGGGAGATTGATGTGGGGGTATAATTTATAATGTGGGGAGAGTGATGTGGACATGGGGTTATAATATGTAATGTGGG
>JABWIB010000115.1:127775-140604 GCA_016617825.1 Platyplectrum ornatum | reverse complement strand
TCATAATTAAGAAATTGAAGTGAAGCAAATCTGCCAGTCCAGATGTTCGCCTGCTAACATCTGTCCCCCTGTGAGATTTCCGCCTGCTAACATCTGGGTCTAAATTTACTAAACTTCGGGATTAGGAAAGTGGGGATGTTGCCCATAGCAACTATTCGAGCTCACATTCTCCAGTATGTAAAATTAAACCGAGAGCTTGAATTTGATTGGTTTCCCAATTTCCCAATCAAAGTTTAGTAAATGTAGGCCCTGGAGCACACATGTGTGCTTCTAGGAAATTCACACGACTTCCGGAATCTGTGTACAGATGTTGGCATAAGACGGCAACCTTGATCCAGTCTAGCGTTGGCAACTTTCTTATACCCCTTAAAATTATTCTTTTAGTATTTACTAGATATTACTGTGGCTGTGTCCCCATAGAAGTATGTGGAGACAGAGGGGTATAATCTCCATAGTTGTTGACTAGGTTGCTTCTGTATTCTACGGCTAACTGACACTGACAATAACTAGTTGTAACTGTTGGCATAATTGTAATTGCAGTCGTCTAGCCTCTGTGAGGGACGCATAGACAGTATGACTTCTTGTGAAACAATGCCACAGTCATTAAAAGTTAAATGTAATATTCCAGGGAATTATCTGTAAGCACGCACTGGCTATCAGAGAATTGGTAAAACCGCAGTACAAGCAGATTACAAAACACATATTAAATTGCACACTTGAAGAACTAGTCTAACCAGACCTGTCTTGCGGAAAATTAACAGACGGCCTGTTAGCGAGCAATGTATCAATAACACTGCCAGTGCCAGTTAAAGGTATAACATGAAAAAAGGAATTTTGAAAGACATCTACATTTTCAAATGAGTTGTTGCCAAAACTAATCCTGGTTCTCTAAGTCACAGAAGGAAATAGCAGGACATGTAATTAATGTTATTGGACTGAGCCAAGACTTAAGCAATTGCATTTGGTTAACTAAAAGCTGGAACTGCAGTGCTATAAGTCACACTGTGTAGCTTCTCCCATGTATTGGTGAAGACCACTCTACCCATGTGTTTGGGAATCCGCACACAGACCCTACCTTAACTTTTCTGCCCCCTCTTTGCTTACATGTACAGTGGTGCTCACCACTGGATAGTACATAAGGCCTGAAGCTAGTCTTACTGTATTTACTGTACTTTTAGCTATTCTTCCCCCCGTTTACGAGCAAATAGGGTGTGCTTTGGATCCAGATACATAAACTACGCTGATGGAGCGCACTTGCACACTTTAGTTTGTGTACACGTCTTTATACGATCCAGTTCGTTACTATTACACTGGCAGGGGCGTAACTACAAAAGCCCGGGCCCCATAGCAAATTTCTCATTTCAGAAATAGAAAACAGTTTAGACTTATTTTTGTGGTCGAAAAATTGCATTGAGAATATAAGACCATTAAAAGAATTCCTATGGTCTTTCAGAGGATTTTCTTTTAAATAAAAGTAACATACTGTTAGATAAGCTTTTAAGAGCTTGAGAAATGTATATATGAAGTCTAGAATGTTCTATATTATTTAGCTATTTAATCTATTTAAGTAGAATTTGTACTTGTATTATTCAAAGACTGAACAATTATATGTTTACAATTTAACAGTAAAGCTATTTGCCTCTCAGTTCTATGGTTTGCACTTTTTAGATTTGCCCACCCCCTGCAGTTCAACATGGTTTTTCCCAGATATCCTCTGACTTTGCTGCTGCTCTCAAATGTGAAGTATCTTTACATGTACATTTAATAAGTTCATTCACCCTGAGCCCGACACTGTTTCCTGCATCTTAATGTAAACACAATTAAAAGTCAACATTCTGAAGGCAAACTGTAACTGAACTTTAATATTACAATAAAGGATCAGATCCTAACAACAGAACGTTCAGTATGCTGAATGCATAGTGATCAGTGGTGTGATAGTAGATCCTTCTGTATACTCACCTTCATGGTAGCTGTAGTAACTAGTCCCCTCATTCGCTTTTTCAACCTCAGTATCCTACTGGAAGATTTCTGACATGAATGCACTAACCCTAATCATCCCTTATCTCCAAACTAACCCTTAACCTTCCTCCCATATTCAAACCTTCCCTTCCAGGTATCATCCTTTCCCCGCTGCTTAATTGAACTCTCCCCTTCTCCAATCTCTCCCCACTGCCAGAGGAGGGGAGCAGAAGAGCCACAAATGTGTCAGCAGCTGTCAGCATAATGCATGGGAGTATCCATAAAGGTATCTCGGTCATGTTTCCAGTAATGGAGTGGTGAACCCTTGCATGAACAGAAAGCTTTACAGCATGTTGTGGGGATCTGACTTCCAATGCATTTCCTTTGGATCTGTGTACAGGAACCTCTTAATTGCCTATGTAAGAGCAAAACAGGCCAGATGTATTTAAAATGTATTTTAAAAGTTTAATAAAGAATGGGTAGCTCCCTATTTTAACAACTTACCCATATAAATGTCAGGAGGCATGTAGGCATGTTAAACAAGAAGAGGTACCATAAAACAGCATAAGATAAAGGCAAAACATGGTAACTATCAAAAAGTGAGAAAGTACAAGAATATAAGAGGGCAGCCAGCCCCTTTACAGCCACACATGAAATTGTATTTCAATGATCCGTATCCTCTATTTTGAGAGGACCTAAACCCATCAGGAATTGAGTTTCATACCAACCAGTGGTGCGAAAGCAATAAGGTTGTATAAGTGGGGCAGCAAGGGTGTTAATATAACCAGACCAAACTCTGAAAAAGTTTCTTACAGATCTTAATGTATTTCAATTTCATGAATCCAAAATTTCTGTAATACATTCTCATAATTACCACTTGTAAATGAAATATTGGGCCCATTAAATTGCACCATTCAAGCCCCCATAAAGCCTCACACGCTTCCCTTGGTTAAGCTGACCAAGGGGCATTGTGAGTTATCCTGGATCAGGCCATGCTGTTAGGAGCAGTGTTTGTGCTGGTTGCTTGCCATAACCCACATTCTGTGTATTCTAGTGTCTCTTTCTTATTGTTTCTTAAGTTTTTTATAAACTCTTTCTAGCTACCTAGTTGCTGTTGTCAGTCTGAACTGTGCTGTAAACGTCCATTTTGCTCAGTGTCTTTTCATATCTAGCACTTTTGTAATGCTTTTTATGATGGGTGTGTATGTGTTCCTCTGTTGTCTTGCTAAACCACCACTAATCCCTAACTGAGTTCCATCCACAGCATGTAATAAAACGAATAATAAAGCACTTTACACTATTCAACTATTTGCTGTTTTATTTTGTCCCTCCCTGGCCTCCGCCATGTGGTACTAGGTCTGTCCTAGGTGTAGCTCTTGATCTGTTACGGACCCTAGGCCAGAGGTGATGCCATTGAGTTCAGGGGAGTTACTGTTCCCATTCCTGTAAAATTCATTCTGATGATATTAAGCACTTCTATGAGGCTATGCTATAATATGTTCACACAATAATCTAATATGGGGGCATATTAAGTCCCGCTGCAAGGTCATATGCTTCTATAGCAGTATTAGGCATACGGCCACACCTTTCGGCCTTGTTCTACAATTGGAACCAGTTTTTTCCAGCACGTGGATGCATACTCATAAGCAGATTGTTCACTTTGGGACCACTGTACTTCTGTACACTCAATACTGAATAGCTTTCATTTTAAACTGCAGTGTAGAATTGATCTAGAACTCTAACTCTGCTTTTTATATTCTTGCCAGCATGGGTTTGCCAGCGTGTACATTTCCACTCGTATTAATGTTTCTATCACACTCATTTCATTTCATACTCTGGATCAGCCTTTTGCATACTTCCCAATGTTTAGGAGGCTGAATGCAAGACAAATGAGTCCTGCCCCCCCCCCAGACACAACGATCAGGAGAAAATTCTACTTTATATTTAAAAAAAAAACCCAAAAGCAAATCTGGAGTGTCTTTTTTGCTGTGAACATGGCAAAAAGAGGCGGGGCTTGGACGGTCCATGGGCAGGACTTTGGCGGTCCATGGGCAGAGCTGGGCAGTCTGTGGGCAGGGTGGCACGAGGGGTGGGTCCTATTTGTTCCATGTCTGCTTGGGGCAAATATTTTGACGTATGCCACCATCCGCACTTGCACATCCCCTCTTCCCACCAATGGTTAGGGATCCATAAATGCCCAATTAGAGTGGGCAGGTAGGTCCACCATATTTTGTAGTCAGTTTAAAGAATAAGCGATGGATTCCAAAGTGCACATGCTCATAGAGGTCTAAAGGGTTAATGTGTTGCTTTTCCTAATACTTGCAGTTTCCAATTACCATCACAACGCACTAATAATGCTGTTTCTGCTCGGCCTAGAACATTAATAAATACCTCTTCAAAGTTTACAACCCACTTAGCTATCATGGAATTACTTTACTGAAAGCATCTACCATACATTTGTTAATCCCCAGCAATCAGTAATCCTTTCACATGCAGGGTCATGTATTGTTCCAGTTTTGCAGGTGTTCTTACTCCAGTAAAATGATAGCGCAAGAAGAGACCGAAGAAACGTACAAGAGGTTTTTCTTGTGAAATTAGATTAATTGCTTCTCAGAAATTCTTCCTCTCTTTTCATTCCTTGTATACCTGAATATCTGCCATTATCATCCTTGTTTGTTTTTTATATTAATGAAAAAGTTTCAAAAATATACTATTTAATGTTATGGAAAGCTATTATTCCACACCAACTTTTTAGGGCTTTACGTCTGTGCTATTGGCCCCTTGTCCAGATACAGGTTTTTGTTAGCAAACATACTTTACCATACCTAGTTTTCATGGGGACACAGTGTAACACAGTGTAAATCGTATATGTGGTCCTTCTTGGTTAGTATATATTATTTTCACAGAATAGGGAACATCGCAAATGGCGTTCGGCTGAGCCAGCATTGTGAATTCTTTTTAACATGAACACTATCATTCTGTAGTATGATATCATTGCTTCATGTCATCTTGCTTTATTATATCCCCAGTATGTGTGTTTCATGTGTTTGCATTGAGGATACCAGAGAAGAATAGAAAGCATTGGAAAGGCTGCACATTGAACTTTTGATGGACTTTTCTGGAAACTTTTTATTATACAGCTGGCCAATCATATTTATTTCTTTTATTTGATTTTTTTTAATCGTCCATCCACTGATCATCTTGGATTTTTAGTAAAAAATTGTCGGCGTGGATATATACAGGCAATAAAGCAGCAAAAAAACGTAAACAAAAAATATTGTTGGATTTCCGATTCATTACTGACATTGTTTGTGTACCTAAAGGAAAAAAATGAAGATAAAATAAATTAAAATATACACCTCCTGTTCTATACAAATTATAAGCATCCCAAAGTACAGCAGTAGCTTGCTAACCAGAATGTTTTATCACAGATATGATCAACTCATAGACAGTCATAACATTGACTATATATAACTATATAGTCAACATTTGTATCACTGTTTAATAACTCTGAAATTAAATATATTTTGTATATACGGATATAGATGCAGCCGACAGATGGGCCGGGAACAGAAGCACCTGAACAGAGGCACCTGCCAAATGTATCATTTTGTCATAGTGATGATGTTCCTTACAAAGGGCTACCTAAGGATCATCATGTATCTAATTTTACAATAAAGTGCTTCACTTAAATAGATTTCAGAGTACTGCAGGACTGGATGGAAAAGCATGGGAATCTGCATACACCATACTTTTGTCGTGTCAAATTGTCACTGCAACTTTTCCAATGTTTCTTCAAGGAAGGCTGGGTCCAGCATTGAACATCCACTGGAGCTCCATATGCAGTAACAGAGGAAGTCTGGATCCAAGCTTTTAATATGAGATAAAGGGGCCTTAAATGTGTAATTTTAGAGGTTTCTTTTGTGTGAGTAGAATGTACAGTTAATCTACTACAACAAAATACCTTACTTTGAAACACTGGGGAGATAAGTTAAGATTTATTAATCAGATCTTTTATTGGATTATGTTACAGAATTCCTATTAAAGAATTGCTTCAACTTCCAAATAGTTAAGAAAAACTTTAAGAACAAACACTAGGGAGTATATTTACTAAGCTGCAAGATTGCAGTCAAAGTGGGGGATGTTCAGGGCCGGCGCGCCCATTAGGCGAAGTCAGGCCTTCACCTAGGGCGGCCGGCCAGGGGAGGGGCGGCAGCGGGCGGGGGGAATGATTAAAAAAAAAAAAAAAAGAAAAAGTGTTCATTTATTACCGGGAGGGCGGACTGGACCTCTCCGCCGCCCTCCATGGTGGTTTTTAAAGCGGTGTGACGTCAACACGTCGCGCCGCAACGTGACGTAATTACGTCACGACGTTTTAAAGGGGGCGCGGCGCTAGGTCTGCCTAGGGCGCCCCCAGACCTAGCGCCGACCCTGGGGATGTTGCCCATAGCAACAAATCAGATTCGAGAGATTGGGAAACATCACCACTTTCCAATCTCACTGCAATCTAACTGCTTAGTAAATATACCCCTAGTAGTAGTAGTAGTAGTAGTAGTTCACGCAGGATTGAATCTGCCCGTGTGGTGTGGCATCAGAATGGTTTTAGCATTTCTGTTCTGCATGGTCTGTTTTACAGATGCTTCATGTAAGCTGACGCACCTGTTAACTACAAAACAAATCCCCTTTATATTTTATATAAAGCTATATATTTTCTCTATAGTAGTGTTATATAACACTTTTCTTTAAATATTCTTTGCATTGAAAGTATTAGATGACTATCGCTCTGTGTAGGATCAGCTTGCAGTTCAATGCTTTAGGTCTATTATGTAGCTGTCTCGATGAATTTGTAGATAAAACAAGATGGAAAACACCATTACATTGTCAAACTCATCAATTAGCTATATCATTATATGTATTCTACCCTTTCTTTACCTATGCGGGATATTTGTATTCTACCCTTTCTTTAACAAACACCATTTATTTTATTTATTCAATTTTTTGAATGTCACCTAAAACACCTGGCGTAATGTGAGGATTACATAAAGAAGCACTGCCTTTTTACAGCTGCACTCATATATCCAATTTTCTTTAAACTGTTCAGTAAACTTAAAACACATTCATCTGTTATTTTAAAGGCTATTGGAGACATATACAAAAGCTGGTATACACTAAGATGCTCTAGGAATAACCACTCATACCGTGTTTCCCTGATAATAAGACACTGTCTTATTTTTTTTTTTGGTCTAAAAATAGACCATAGGGCTTATTTTTGGGGTAGGCCTTTAATTAACATTGACATAGATTTATATAAACAGTCCTGCTTTTATCCCTGGGGAATTCACTGCAATATATAGATACTACCCAGACAAGGACCTGATTCTTTGTTGCGCCTCCGCCAGCTCCACCAGCATGTGCAGATCGGCTTTGAATAGCACGGAGGCGGGCGCCATATGGAAATGGGAAAAGGCCTGTTCCTCGCCCCTTTTCTCGTTTGAATATGAGAATTGAAGCGCAGTTTACATCATGTCCTTTGGACAATTACCTGCTTCATTAAGTTGTAAAAAAAAGTAAAAAAAAAAAAAAAAATATATATATATATATATATAAAATATTTTAAAATAAACTAAATGTGTTTGTGTGTTTTTTTATAAAAAAAAAATTAAACTACACTGCAGCTGTCAGAATCCCTGAATCAGGACCTTAGTCACTAGTGACTTGTGTTTAGTTATAGCCAGACACGCAAAATGGCACTATACGTTTTAGGGGAATGTATTTGCCACTGTGAATGTCACTTTTTAAATTTACTAAACAGGGAGATTCAAAAGTGAGGATGTTGCCCATAATGACCAATCAGATTTGAGCTCACATTCTCCAGCATGTAAAATAAAACTGAGAGCTTGAATCCAATAACCAATAATTGGTTGCTATGGGCAACATCCACACTTCTCAATCTCCCTGCTTAGTAAATTTAGGCCAACATCCTATGTCAGCTGTATCTATTTATGCAAACAATAAATAAGCCAATATAGCTGATCATTAAGTGTGATCTCCCATTGGACAGGCCTTTGAGCTTCACCTGCAAAGGCTAATGGCCATTTATCTTTTTTTCCTATTAAAAAAAAAAATCAAATTACGAATTAAAGTTCATCAACTAATAAAAGCCATACTACATTAGATACATCAGGCATATACTGGGGTACTTATCCCTCCCCCCCCCCCCCCCCCCAAAAAAAAAAAAACATTTTCAGTATATATAAATGTATGGTTTCAAGGGATTACTTTCTGTACATAATATTTCACCTTCAGGATCAGTTTACATGCCCATGTCTATGTTCATAGTGTAAAGAATGTAACTATTTATGTAGGTGCGATACAGGAAAGAACTAGGAAGTTACTGTTATCAAAATTGTTAGCGTGTCAACTTCCTACTGAGATAAATCACAGCGTGTCACCCTTTCTTTACACAAATAAAAATATGCAGTGTTTACAAATGAGTAAATGTTTTGTCTACTGCAACTTTATTTTGATGGTTCATCATGGGACAGAAATCCTGGGGGAGTTTGGGAAGGAAACTCGGTGTTAATCAATAATATGTATAAGTGGTAAGGTCTTCTTTCATCGAAGAATAACACAACCACACATATTACATTAAAGAAAAAGTACAATAAACTGCTTAAAGAGTGTCTGTCATTGTAATAAAACATAGGGATCGAGATGGGAGTGCCGCTGTGCAGTAATGCTGTTCCGGGTTGTTAAACTGTCTTCTGGTGCTCCGTTCCTAATTGAATCTTGTATGAAGGCACTTTCTGAAATTGCATTTCTATTCAGGCAGCAGAAAGAACGTGTGTGTACAAAGTGTTTTGCTTCTTTAAAAAGCAAAAATTTAATAAAATCATTTAATTAAATAAAACAAAAATCACCTGGATCTATTGCCTGTTATTGTAAACCTATATATTTGTATGTGCTTGTAATTCCCCATCAGTTTATTCTTCCTCGTGAGCAACCTTCATGACTATTGAATTTCTTTTGCAGCTGTTTACAGTACTTTTGGCTTTATAACAGCTCAGTGGGTAAAAAGTTATAAGGTGTATAAGGGGAGTAGAGATATAACATGAGAAACATCTTGTGTACAGGAGCCTTTATACTCCAAGAATTATTTTTGTGTGTGGAACAGAAGGGAAAACAAGAAGTGGCACAAAATCAAAACAAAAAAAAATGTATATAAATGGCAGACACATTAGAGGACATTAAAGAAATTCATTATTTACTGAAAAAATATATAAAACATAAATAAAATGTCACAGAAATCGCAAATAGTAAAATCAAGTAGACCAGACTTATTGTTCAGTTCAAAATCCCAAATCAATTGAGCCTGTAGTGATATAAATCAATGTTAATTGTAGAGAAAGGTATGTAGGCAAGAGAAAATGTCTTACGGCTCTGTGGAGAGATCAGACTGGAGGCTGGTGTAGAATAAAGACCTAGGGGTATATTTACTAAGCGGTGAGATTGCAGTGATATTGAAAAGTGGGGATGTTGCCCATAGCAACCAATCAGATTTGAGTTCACATTCTCCAGTATGTAAAATGAAACCTTGAGCTTGAATCTAATTTGTCTGATGGGTTGCTATGGGCAACATCCCCATCTCACTGCAATCTCACTGCAATCTCACCGCTTCGTAAATATATCCCCTAAGATCCAAATATCTTTTGGAATCCACCAGAAAGATCCCAAATATAGCAGGAATTAGCTTCTTTCAAAGAGGGAAACAAACACCCACACTCCGTTCACCTCGAGTCAGAGATGGTACCTCCTCCTCCACATTGAGCAGATTGTAGTCGTCCCGATGTAATGGTGTTAAAATAAGGGATCTGCAAATTGTTGGAATTGCTCTCCAGAAGTTTTTTTTTTGCCAGTAGGTATGGAGTCCGTAGTCCGTGTCCGTGTAGACAGTATGTAGGTAGAACATCCAATAAATTATGAAACAGGCTGGATAGCGAAGGTCCGGACAAAAGTGAAGTGTGCAACTGCAACGCGTTTCGTGCCTACTGGACACACCTTTAAGCAGTAATGTGGTTTGAAAAAGAGGCTGCATTTAAATATCCTTATCATAAAAGGGGTAGACATTAACAGCCGAAATCTATCAACAGGAAAATGGATCTTTTGGGAAAAAGGGGAAAAAACATAATAATGATGTATAGAAATTGAATTTAAAAAGACTTTAAAAAAAAAACACCAAATATTCCATTTACAAATATACCGTATATACTCGAGTATATGCCGACCCGAATATAAACCGAGGTGCCTAATTTTACCTAAAAAAACCTGGAATAACATATTTACATTATACAGGACAATGACTCGAGTATAAGCCGAGGGGGGCACTTTCAGTACAAAAAAATATGCTGAAAAACTAGGCTTAAACTCGAGTATATACAGTAGATAGATTGATGAGTCACAATATAAATACAGAGAATATATATATATATATATATATATATATATATATATATATATATTGTTACAGAAAATGTTAAATCATTATTAGTATGCAACAATAAACCATATAAACTTTTTTCATTTTATATAATAGGTTGTAAAATACAATATTATTATAATACAGTATAAGACATATATCAGTTGGGATAAACGAAGAAGACAACCAAATAATACAAAAAATCATATACCAGTAGTGCTGAATTCCAATCTATCACCTCCCCTAGAGGTATGAGGTATTAGTTCAGCAGGGTCACTTCAATTTCTTTATTAATGAATCAAAATATTCTGATGATAGCTCTATTAACATATAAGTGGTATATAAAAGTAAAAAAATAAATAAATAGAAAAATCCCCCACTAATAACTGTAAGACAGGGAATGGTGCACACAATACTGGTTTGTAAGTGTAAAGATTTAGAATCGGTTCCAGGCTTCCTCTCGATACCCGACTACTAGAGTGTGACAGATACTGTCCAGCGTTACTGTTACACTGTTATTAAACTTGTACTGGAAACATTATCTCTCACCTGTAATACTGATTGCAATTAATTCAATTTGCCTCCCCTGCAATTCAACATGGTTTTGCCCACTCTTGAAAAAATCCTTAAATTGGAACAATTTATCTTACCGTGTGTGCCTAGCTTTAGTCAAGACTGGGTAAAACCATGNTGAATTGCAGGGGGGGGGGGTAAATTGAATGTCAGTGTTTGCATGCAGGGAGAATACGTTTTAGTAGGGATTAGCACTGCTTTTAGCAGTTTAATATCCAGTGGACAATTACCTGCTTCATTAAGGTTTTGTAAGGTTTAAAAAAAGAAAAAAAATGTATAAAATAAAAAACTGTTTTATTATTTATTATGGTTTTTTTATTTAACATTTTTTTGTTTCATTTTTCTTTTCATACAGAAACCATGTACGAAACATGCAGCTCTGAATCTCAGTGATACGGCCACCGCAGCCTGCGCACGGCCATATCTATAAACCAGGCCCTAAATCTGGCGCAGGAGCAGAAAAACACAGAGACAATTAAGGTCAATCAAGTGATTGTTGCATAGAGTATTTAAACAAGTATAATGCCTTGATATAGACCTTAATGCAGGCAAACACAGGCAGAACATGTTACTTATATGCCAATTCTTGCTAATATTATTGTAACTTTTATATTATGGAAGTATTCCAAATGCTTCCTTCACCTACACGAAAACTGAAAGGAGCAGCAGTAAGCAAACTTTTACCAATCCCTGTATCCTGATTGATTAGCTACTGTTAATGATACATTTCTAAATACAGGCGCTATAAATAAAACATATTTCTAATAAAAGAGTCAGTAGTGAACACATAGCCAAATAAAATATTGTGTCAGATATCAGTTATTCTTTGCATGTGGTTAAGTATATGCAAATTTGTGAAACTTTTGCTTAAATATATTTACTTAGAAGCAGCTATATATATATCTAACGATCTGTCTCAGCTGTTAAATCACCTTTC
The DNA here is from genome assembly GCA_016617825.1 of Platyplectrum ornatum. NCBI lineage: Eukaryota > Metazoa > Chordata > Amphibia > Anura > Limnodynastidae > Platyplectrum > Platyplectrum ornatum. The sequence continues at coordinate 128,659 of JABWIB010000115.1, read as the reverse complement.
ACTCATTTGGCATCATTTTCAGAAAATGATTTAAGCTAATTATTGATTAATAGAAAACAATTAGGGGCTGATTCAGCCAGGCTGGCGGAGACGCGAAGATTCGCCGATCTGCGCATGCGCAGATCGGCTCTGAATGGCAAAGTCCGACTCCGTGCCTCTGCGACTCCGCTCCGTGCAAATGAGAAAAGGGGCGTTCCACGCCCCTTTTCTCATTTGCATATGCGCTTTTAGCAGGGCTAGGCCCTGCTAATAGAAGGCGCAGCCTGCACCATGTCAGGACATGGTGCAGGCTTAGCGCAGAGGGGACCGAGGCAGGTAATGTCCTATGGAAAATTACCTGCCTCATTAAGTGTTAAAACAAAAGTTAAAAAAAATAAAAGTATTAAAAAAAAAAATATTAAATAAAGTGTATGGGTTTTTTTTTATTTACATAATATTTTTTTTCTTTTTCTTTTTCTTTTTCTTCTGAATCAGGTCCTCTCTTCCTAAGGTTCAGTCAGTCTATTCTCAGAATCACTTATAACCCAAGTACTTCCTATACAAAACTACCAACACTGAAACAGTATGGTATATAAAAAATAGACTCAAATGTATTAACAATAACAAATAACTGTCACATTTTGGGTTTCTTGTGATCTGCCGCAGGAACTCAGGGTGTGGAAAGAACAAGCAGAGGTGATCTGGAAATTAGCAGGTTTAATGATGGACTGTGACATAGGGCCAGATTCAGATTTAAACGCTCATGACTTAAGTTGGGCATACACTGTAAGATAAATTGTTCCAATCGAAAGATTTTTCAAGAGTGGGTAAAACCATGTTGAATTGCAGGGGAGGTAAATGTCATTAGTTGCAATCAGTATTACAGGTGAGAGATGATGTTTCCA
>JABWIB010000115.1:72452-103089 GCA_016617825.1 Platyplectrum ornatum | reverse complement strand
TATATATATATATATATATATATATATATATATATATATATATATATATATATATATATAATTGGCTATACGATGTATGTATGAAACTGACTTAAAAGGATAATCTATAACTTATTATGACTTCATCTGTTTTTCTTTGTGAAGCAGGTGTAAGCGTAGACCTGAGCAATACAATTTTCTATCTATCCGACGTTTCAGTCCTTTAATAGAACATTCATCAGGGTTGAAAAGTTCTGATGAAAGTTCTATTAAAGGTCTGAAACGTCTGTATCACTATTATGATTTGACCTGTTTTGTTTATTGGAGTCTGAGTGCCAGGTCTAGGAGTGTTTGAATACAGGCCGTGGCCTGAATGCGGTGCACCATAGCACGTGTGGGATGCATGTGTTGCCTGCTAATGGAGATACATACATATATATATATATATATATATATATATATATATTTCTCACCAGTCGCTACCTATCCATTGTTTATGACAAACAACTTTTCTTTTTGTATAGCAGCCAAAGAGAGAGCACACAGTCTACTCCAATGCAAATAATGTCCATATGTTTTATAAACTCACATGGTCAACATCAAAACAAAGAATTCAATCCTGGCTTGTCATAGCTTTCACACAGCGGTATTCCTGACTACTGTGACAGGACCTTGTGTCCCGCTTCCAACATAACACAGTAACCTGTTAAACTCCACCATGCTTTGTAGTGTGTGGCTCTCATCATTGAAGGCTTGTAGACAGTTTGTTTACTCTCCAGCCTTTCAATACCATGATACAGATGTTAGGGTTTCATACTGACAGTTTTAGATTGCAATGTAATTCGTTACACTGGCCATTTGCGTAAAGCAAAACCCCACTTATTTTGACAGCTAACTCCAAAACATCTCCAAAAAGTCTCTGTAACCATCCTTACCAATTGAAAGTGCAGAGGCACCGGCCTTCTGTTTCTATAGATGTTTTCTTATGTTTACTATGCATTAATATTGATCTCTACTGAAGTGATTGGGCTTCACTCACAATTTCTCTATGGAAGCATGGAAGAGGGGGATGTACACTTAATTACTGCATGAAGTGTCATTTCATTCATGTAAATATTCTTTATTTTCTCCTCTCCCTACAGATACATGTACTGGACAGATTGGGGAGAGACCCCCAGGATTGAACGAGCTGGCATGGATGGGAATACCCGCAAAATTATAGTGGACTCGGATATTTATTGGCCCAATGGGCTGACAATCGACTTGGAAGAGCAGAAACTTTATTGGGCCGATGCAAAGCCGAGTTTTATTCACAGGGCTAATTTGGATGGTTCATTCAGGTATATTAAATGTTTATTATATTTGGGATTTTCTCCATTGTCTCTTGTTGTATTGTGCGTGACTATATATTGTTATAGAAGAATAAGGATATTAACAAATCGGGGTAACGCACTAAAACAGCTTACCCGTGATCAGACTTTACTGATAAATAATACATACTGATTAAATAATAATTATATAGCAACATTCAATAGTAATACAAATATATATAATATATATATTATAGTGTGTGTTTTTATATGTATGTAAAAACACCCAGGAAGCGCAACATAGTGCATTACAAGTTCATTTTATTAAGAATTTGGTAAAAATCAACCATTCCTGGTACCATATATAAGATAAAAGCAGGCATATAAAAAGACAATCCAGTAAGTACGTCAATAGTATATCACCACCTGTGGTTTGTAGATGACGTACCCTCTCCAATGCTCTCTTTATGCAGCTGGTTCTATCCAGTTGAGAACGCAATCTCCAACTTAGTCAGTGTGTCTGTGTGCACCAAACTTATATGACACATATGACTTACAATCTGAAAAAATTATTGTGGTGGTAAGACCCCCCTAGCACCCCTAGGGGTGGAGGTTGGAATGGGATGACATGTAAAAACAATTGAAAATGACCAATATTAGCTCTGAATCCATAGTGTTTCGGGGTCGCTGAGATGGATACGTTCCCGATGCAGTTTGGGTCCAAGGGGTGTAAAATGTCAGACAGTCTCCAATCCATAGTTTTTGGGGTCACTAAGCTGATTGATGGCCGACTCTGACATTTAAGCCAAAGTGGGGGGGGGGGGGGGGGGGGGGGGGGGGTGTCAAAGCTGCAGGAAAACCTGTTAGTAATAATAAAAAGCGCACTCCCATAGTCTAGGGGCATTGTTTAATCGCGATAAGTTGGAGACATAGTCAAAACAGGAGCTTGAAACACGGTGTTAACATGTAAACCAGAGAGGGGGAGGGGGTGCCTTAGTATGGATAGATTGTTATATGGAGCTAGATGTCCCTTTCCCAGGGCTGCTCCTCATGACTGTTTGTTTAGATTGCTCATGTGTGGAATTTCACAAGAATTTTCCTGTTCAGCTTCTGGAAGCATTTCGCTCCTATCAGTAAACTATGGCGTTAAAAAAAGTTAAAATGTTGGTGTGAAAAAGGTCTATAGCAAATCCCAATGTTAACCCTATACATGTTCGCAAAAAATTATTAAATTGTGTAACTTTAGGCTCTGTACATATCTAGAAGACAGATGACAAAACCTCTTCTGTACAGAGATCATGTGTATCTGCTATTTCTAGAATGCAGTGATAACTAATTTCAGGTAAATGAACATTTCAGGTAAATGCAAATGAACAGCTCTATTGTGGAATGGGTAATGTTGCATTCTTGTAAATGTTTAATATATTACAGTTATAGTCTGTTAAGTCATTAGGGTTGTTTCTATGATCCTGGACAGCATATATATATTACAATAATATTATAATCCCCTTTGGGTATGTTCCCAGTCTATAAGTGTATGTCTGCTAACACGTCTATCATGATACGTACAGGCAGAAGGTTGTTGAAGGAAGCCTCACTCATCCATTTGCTCTAACGCTGGCAGCAGATACTCTGTATTGGACTGACTGGCAGACTCGCTCTATACATGCCTGCAACAAATGGACTGGTGAGAAAAGACGGGAGATCCTTAGTGCCTTATATTCGCCTATGGACATTCAAGTATTCAGTCAAGAGCGGCAACCATATAGTGAGTGTGTTTACCTTTTTTTTTCTGCTTTTAACAATTATAGTATATACATTTACATATATTTTAATTAAGTTTATCAGAATAGGAAAGTCTCACATGTTTCGATCTTACTAATAAAACTGATTGTATGACTTTTTGTGTTAATGCATAACTTTTTTCTGTGTTGTCCCTTTTAGTCGATACACCATGCAGTAATAATAACGGAGGCTGCTCGCACCTTTGCCTGCTGTCCCCGCGAGAGCCTTTTTACAGCTGTGCATGCCCAACAGGGGTACAGATAACGGAGGACGGCAAGTCATGCAAAATGGGTAATGAGAAAATAATCGGCTTACTGATATTTCTCACTGTTGTCAATCACTGGTAGTAAGATATAGCAAATGTTCTATCATGCAACATGCGACTTTGAAACATTTTGTGGTCGTTTTATTTTGGCCTCTTGGTATTTGGAAGGCGTTTTGTTGGACAGCTTGAGTAGGTGCTCAATAAACGAACCTTGCATTTGATTTTGTCTTTGCTTACAGAGTGCCTGAGGTCAGTAGAAGATGTGAAGTCACTTGTCTGTGAGCAGTAGACATTTGCTTTAGAAATCAAGCTGATCATTTTTTTTTTTAGGCTGAGCCCGTCAAGACTTTTCGATTAATGTCTGAGACAGCTCATTTGCAAATGAACAGCTCTATTGGGGAATGGGTAATGTTGCATTCTTTTGTTGGTTTGTATAACTGCTCCAAACCAATGCAATTCACTCCCTTCGTTCTCTATGGCGACCTTTTAAAGGAAGCCTATGTGAACGTGTAGGAGAGCAAGGAATTTGTATAAACCTTCCCTAAAGTAAATGTGAAACCCCATCTCCCCATCCCCATCTCGTGGTGTTGTCATTATTTTATACGTAAGAGAATAAATCCACTGTAGTCCCCCAAACCTCTACATCACTACAAAAAAATTAACAACTAGCAATAGTCATCACTCTGTGTGTGTGTGTGTGTGTGTGTGTATATATATATATATATATATATATATATATATATATATATATATATATATATATATATATTACATTAAGACTATGACATTCAATTTAGTCTTTAGATTTAGCCCTAGCTCAGTGTGGGATGAAAAGTATATAAGTCACACCACCTTTTTATTGTTAGCACTGTGCGCAAGGTGACTTACAGCGGTTCTCCAGGGCAATGCTGACAACACTTGGAACCTTCATTGCGCAGCAGAGAAGGAAAGTGTGTTTGGCTGGGGGTTTGCTGGGCTTCATGTGCTTCTTTCCAGGTTGTATACCTGGTTTAAGTGTTGTAGACGTTAAACCATGTTGTTAGATGTGGTAGAAAATGAGTAGTAATAGATGTCAATCATTGCAATATTTTGTTTTGTGTTCAAATTTATTTTGTTTTTTTTCAGCAGTAATGCATTTATTTTTTGTGATTTGTCTAGTTGAATATTGCTGTTAACTGGAACAAGAGTTTATATGTGTCTCTTGTGCAAGGAATGCAGGGAGTGCTGCTTTTTCTGTTACAACAATATACAGTGTTAATATAAAGCACTTGGAAAAATAGAATATAAACTAGTTCTGTGTAATTTTTTTTTCTCATATTGAGGCAAGTTGGAAAAATATTTCCAACTTCAGTAATTGCTCTGCAACATGCCGGGAAATCTGTTCTTATCCTACATATAATCCAGCCTTGTAGAAATAAAGGAGCAAATCCTAATCTGGAAAATCCATAAAATGCTGGTTGTTGTGTTTGCATGTAGTAGACATGTTCCTGCTACTGCTCATAATGTCCATTTCTTATGACTTCTCCCAATTGTAAAACCTGACAAATATTCTGCCTCATAGTATTTAGGTCATTTGTTATAGTATACTTATGCATGGTTATCTTCTCTTCCAATTGTTTTCTCTGCATCACACTTGGATATCTTTTATTTATGCAGATGACTGATACTATTTATATGTGATGTACCTTGTTACCAAAAGGTTCAAACTTCTTTATTTATATGCAGTTTTGTGATCTGTAGTTCTTCTGCATTTTGTAATTGGAGCTTAGAATAGTGTTGAATAAGGCTCATGTCTATTACCTTTCCAGAATTATGAGAACCAGAATAATCTATTCTATGTATTATTTTTGAGAAGCAGTTTATATTTTTAAACTGCATTATGTATTGTTAATGTCAGTGGAGGGATTCTCCAAGTGCATGTTTGATGTCATTCACTTTACATTGCGAACACTTAAGCGGGCCATACACTAAGATAAATTTGTTCCAATCAAAAGATTTTTCAAGAGTGGGCAAAACCATGTTGAATTGCAGGGGAGTTAAATTGAATTAGTTGCAAATAGTTTTACAGGTGAGAGATGATGTTTCCAGCCCAAGTCCAATAACAGTGTTTGCATGCAGGGAGAATACTTTTTGCAATTTGCAATTCAACTCTTGAAAAATCTTACGATTGGAACAATTTATTTTTCTCTTGCATACTGTTTTTTTTATGTCGTCTTTTTTTTTTTCATAAATATGATTATGAAATATGCATTAAAGACGAGTTTTACTAATCCAATCTAGTATTGTCACTTCAGTTTTCAAATTGGATAATAAATTTGTTGCATGTAGGTCAAAAAAAAATTCTAACTATTTGTTAGTCATTGCTTGCCTTTTGTGATCACTTTTAGGAGCAGATTATGTCCTACTGCTAGCAAGGAGGACGGATCTAAGAAAAATATCCCTGGACATGCCAGATTTTACAGACATTGTATTACAGATTGATGATATCAAGCATGCTATTGCTATTGACTATGACCCTGTGGAAGGTTACATCTATTGGACTGATGATGAGGTTAAAGCTATTAGTCGTGCTTACCTTGATGGGTCCGGTGCGCAAACCCTAGTTACTACTGAGGTGCAGCACCCAGATGGGATAGCAGTGGACTGGGTGGCTCGAAATCTTTACTGGACCGATACTGGGACTGACCGTATAGAAGTCACACGACTTAATGGAACCTCCAGGAAAATATTAATATCTGAAAACTTGGATGAACCAAGAGCTATAGTGTTGAACCCTCTAACCGGGTAAGTAAATTCATGTTTTCTGTGAATGATGTGGATAACTGTCCACGTTGTTATATCTGAAACCAACTTGAATCCGATTGTAATGTCCTTTTCAGATAGACCTGTACTTTTGCTTCCAGTAAGCAAAAGTACAGGTCTAACTCCGTGCCCTTTTCAGCAAGATACACGCTTCTATTGAACTCTGATTATTAATCTTCTTAAGGAAATTATATACTGTAAATGTATTCTTTTATGAGGGCTAGAACTAACCAAGCGTTGCTTTATTATGTCATTTCATAGCATACTGTATTTGGAACTTAAACCATTTCCAAAATAGAATTAAATCAGTTTTACATAAATTTCTTTCTACCTAGTTACATGTACTGGACAGATTGGGGTGAAAAACCAAAGATTGAATCTGCTTATTTGGATGGAACAGAAAGAACGGTCCTTGTTAACTCATCCCTTGGGTGGCCGAATGGATTAGCATTGGATCTTCAAGACGGCAAACTGTACTGGGGAGATGCTAAGATGGACAAAATAGAGGTCGGTAAAAATATCCGCGTTCCCACTGGTCATACGTGCTTTTAGTTATTTAGTGATTTTAATTATTTTTGCTTGCTTAGATTGATTTTTCTTGTTGTAACAGTATCAGCAGCCATTTTCAGTGAGATATACATTATATCGGTAATAGAAACCCACAAGTGTTTATTTGTTGTAATTTGTTGATTTTGCTTTATTTGGTTTATTTTTCTCACTCCACCTATGGTCCTCTGCCCCAAGTAATTAAAGTTACCCATGTCCTCCTAGATGTTTCAAATTTCTTAAACATTCTCATTGCTTCTTTCTAACATAATTAAAATATCGCAACCTTAACTCAAATGGTAGGTGATTTATTACCAATTCAGTGTATTAGCACTTCCAATGCTGTGCACTGCAGACACCATTCATGATAGCTTGCCCACTTGATCTTTTATTCTACTTATTTGCCTGTGGTAGGAGTCTATAATAATGTCCAACCGCTCCACCTACAGGACTTCCAGGTAACCCAAGTCAACCCAATGCAACATTGCAGAAAATGTGTTAACATTCCATATAGTATTTAGTATTCTCATTATGAAGTTATTGGTCATGAATTATTGTTATTGGTCATGATTAGCCACTTACTAAAATCTAATATAAAAATCTAGGTGCTCTTATAATGATTGATGACACGTCACTTGAATCTGTTCTTTATTGTGTAATTTGCTCGATAATTGCTATAAAAGCCTCCAGTGTGTATCCCTTCATAGTTAGTGTTCTCATTTTCAGGTACGGTTCATGTTCTATTGAGGTGTTACAGAAATCAGTTTACTAGTCCTTCGCTTTAAATAGAGATGGTCGTCAATGGACCATTCCTTTTTTTATCCTTTCAATCAATGTTTTTCTGTTTTGTTTTTCTTTCACATATTTAGTGCTTTTCTGTTTGTTTAAATCATTTGAATAGTTCATCATATTTCCATTATTAAGTTCTGAATCATTGTGCATAGTAGCTTTATGTAATGATTTTATAGGCTGTAAACACCCAATACGCAATACCTCTGTGTGTTTTTATCTGCGCTCTACATCCAGTTGTATAAAGGCTAGTAAACAGAGAACATTTTAATAAATCTAACTTGCGTACAGATGGATACAGACACAAGATATGGTGCTTGATATGTGTGTGATTTTAGATTTGCGATGGACGTAAATGAATATATTAACTAGCAACTTTTATCAATTCAGTTGCATTCCTCAAAGTACATTGCCTATGATTCCACTCTAATGTTGGCCATACACCCATAAGATCATGCAATGAATCTCACATCCGATATCACAAAGGTGTATGGCCAGCATAAGATTGAGAATGCAATCTAGACATCATTTACAAGCTGCTTGAATGAGAAATTTGTATTGTGATTTGTAAAGGTGAGGTGTAAAAATAAGTTCTTACGCATATTAATTCGCATGCAGAACCCAGTAGTCACAGTTTTTCAGGACTTCTTCCCCTCTGTAATGGACTGGAACACAATAGCACAGTCGGCGTACTAGCAGCATACTGAGCCATTTGCTAACACTTGTTAAATGTTTGCATGACAGCAGCCTATAGGATGTTCCCCTGTAATTATGGGCCCCTATGGCAACATTGTTCCCTGCCTGTAGACCTCATGCTTGTCTCTTTGGCAGGCTGTGTGGGTATCACTCCGCTGGTTTTCTGCTTTGTGGGTGAAGATTTATAGATCCGTATGTTAATTGTCAGAAATTCATGTTCACACACACACTCTGTGAAATAGACGCTAGACCACGTTTATGCTTTGAGAACCTTTAATGGGCGAAGCTGTAGATTAGTGAGGATTACAGGAGTCCAGCAGAGATGGACGCAAAGAGCTGTCGATAAGCACGTGCAGGGTATCCCTGTTCCATTAGGTTATTATCACACATGTAAGACTCTACATAAATAGAAATTAATAGTAGAGAAGAGATTTTTCGAGTTTTGCTTTAAGTTGCCATCTATGACAAAGGGAACTGCTTCTTGGGTACAGTCCACGATGAAGGAATAATAAAGAAAAATGTTTTTAGAAGTAGTCATCTGTAAAGCTGGCCATACACTATAAGATAAATTGTTCCAATCGAAAGATTTTTTCAAGAGTGGGTAAAACCATGTTGAATTGCAGGGGAGGAAAATGGAATTAGTTGCAATCAGTATTACAGGTGACAGATGATGTTTCCAGCCCAAGTGTAATAACAGTGTAACAGTAACGCTGGTCAGTATCTGTGTGCAACATGCAACAATAAAGTGTTCCCCCTGCATGCAAACACTAACATTCATTTTACCTCCCCTGCAATTCATCATGGTTTTACCCACTCTTGAAAAATCTTTCGATTTATCTTATAGTGTGTGGCCAGCTTTAATAATAAAATAAATCTTTAGAAATTAGCTGAACACCTACTAGTAAAATGCATATCCTTAGCAGGGTTTCCAATAATTCAGCCAATTTCCACAGTAATGTTTAGAAAAATGTAAACTATCGGTAGTTAAATTTGTTTGCAATATATCTATAGAATTCATTATACACAATGTCAGTCTGTAGTATGATTAAGCTGTTGCCTACTGTGGGAAAATCTAGTTTATCCTAATCCAGAAACAGACCTTTCTTTTACTGTGCAATAAAAGAATAATAATAGATTCAAGTAGAACTCATTAATCCCTCGTCTCTGCCCTCTGTACTCTGCACTAGTAAAAGTGGCTTTCACTTCTTCAACTGGAATCTGACAACTACTTTCTTCCTCTATTCAGGAGACCTCTTCAAAGGCAACTTCTGTAAATGCTTTTCAATGTAATTTACCCCCTTTTTCTACACTTGACCTGCCTAAATCATGTCATCTGATGGGAAGAGTGTAAAGTGCGCACCCTTTAACAGGCGGCCTGGGCTCACAGAGGCCTTCAGCTGCAAAAGAGCCTTGACATTTCATTTTCAGGACATTTCCAACTGCAAATAAACAGAACAGAGAAACCTGTGAAGCTCGTACACAGTGGAATTATCACTTCAAAGTGACTGAGTTTAGTTTTGTTTTTTGTTATATTTGTGCCTTCCCAATGTCTTTACCTCAAATATCCTTTAAAAATTCTGAGCAAGCAGAACTACAAATAACAATGCAAAGACACCAATGCCAGTCCAACGTTTGCTGGTAGGTCGCACATGTGTACATATAGACCTTGACAGCTTCGGATTAATGTAATGTTGTAAGAATATGCGGTTTATTCAAAATGAAAACTCAATCCATGTTAATATAGTTCTTTTAAATGGTGTTTTGAAACAGGAATGGAAGTGACATTGGCTTTTTATATAATTTAAGTAAGTGAATGGTAATTTCTAGTTTTTCCAGTAAATCCATTAGGTGAAGTCACAGTATAGCGTACTCCATATACACCCCGCTGCCCTGATTTAGACAAGTTATCTTCTATAGTAAACAGTTTGTTTTTGCGGACTAATGGTGGCCATACACGCGTGGTATCCATCGCTGGATCTCACTGGGGTATATGCGATGTACACAAAAGCCAGGTGTGTGAATCTTGTCTGCAGCATGCAAGTTCAGCGATGTGATATGCAACTGCAGGAGTGTGCATCGCATCATTGCACCCGCTATCAACCTGTTGTATGGCCACCATTAATGTGTGACTGAATTTTATCTACTCTATTGATGCTAAATCCACATATAAATTCTGCAAGGTGGCAATTAAAGAGAGTGGACATTTTTAGGGTTCATTCCAATCATCAGTGAGCATATTCCCGTGCATAATTGTAAGCATTCATGTCAGTACTGGGACCAAAAGCAGCCACAATTCAATTCAATTTTTCGGTTGTTTCTATGTTTGAGTTTTTATCTCAACATAAACTGAGTTCATGATGAAAGTAAAAGCTACTGAAGAATAAAGACATGAAATAAATAAATCTTCTATATCTCTACTATGAAGCATGGCAGATGATGTGTAATTGTGCTTTTTCTTGTGACACTTTCCAGTTCTTTAATTAATTTAAAAAAATGACGCAAACAGAAGAAATGCACAAACCTTCATTGAACCACGAAAAAGATAAACCAGTGTCGTACAATTTTCTCCAGAATATTTACTGCTGGGTATTATTTTTTGTATTATGAGCTCTGCAGGGAGCACTTCTAGATAATGTTATGGACACAGATAAATAGCTTACTTGCGACCACAAGAAACCTACCAGTTTTTTTTTTTTTTTTTTTTTTTTCTTTTTTGGCAAGTCGGTGTACAAGTTTTCCTGAATACCCAGAGTTGCTAGTTTCACATACATATATATTCTTATGTACAAGGAAAATGTAATTATATCATTAAATTAAATTAATTGCTTCCTTTCTGCTGCTTTAATCTCTAAATTCATTTTCATTAAAGTTACATTGGTGACTCGGCTTTTGTGATCAGTGAATTAACATCTATTGTGATAAGTGAAGGTCTAATGTAGACTTTTTGCTGTGTAACTGTGATTCATTAAGTGACTATAAATGATTGATGACTGGTACATTTCATCAGAATACTTTCTATGACCATATATTTCAAGGCACCACTTCTACATTCCTTTAAATATTTAGCCGTTTAAAAAGGTGAGGAGATTATTTTGCTTGTTTCTTATTCATGTTTTAAAGATTCTGTTCTAGTAAAATAGTTGTATGGTTTCTTCTTTGGATGTACAGTAGAAAACCAGACTTTATTCTGTTACCAGAGTTTGGGTATTAGCCAAATATAGACATGTCTTCCCTGTACGTTTTCCAGGGAACAATTCCATGAACTCTTGTATTTCTAATGTTCATTATCCAATATAAAGAGCAGTGGCAGGCCGATGCCATGTACCCGCTCATGTGAGTGAGCGGAAACCACAATCCCTCTTAAAATGACTATGCATCAAAAGTGTGTACAGAGACTCATAAATATTTGTAAAAAAAAAAATGTATTGGATAAAATATATATTTTTTTTAATATTCTGTGTCTTGCAAATGAGAGATTTCAATATAAATGTATGTTTATATTTTATATTTTTAATTCTGCTTTGTTTTTGGAAAGTTGTGTTTCTTTGTTTGTTTTTTGGCTGTTCATTTGGAGTCACCTTACAGGTTATAGTGCTTGTTGTGTAGATGGAGACAACTAGTAAAGTATAAAAACCATAACCATGTTTTTTTTTTTATGTGGAAGGATTTGTTTCATGGTTAAAGTTGGCAAGAGCAAACTGAAAGCTATTAACAGTGTATTTACTGTTTTGAAATGTGCTTTGACTAAAGATTGAGTAATATCCTTTGATGCTAATGTGGCGCAACCCACTTTTTCATGATAGCAGCTGGTATTGTTTAGCTTTCCTACACCACCCCCTCCTTCAGCCTTAGATGAATTGCTGTCAGGAGTTTGAGCTGGTGTGTAAAGCCCCGCTAAAGACCCCAAGGAAGGAATTGGAGTGAGAAATTCTGCCAAAGGGTGAAAATTGCCTTATTGTGCATGCTAATATGGCTTGCCTTGAGGAAACAATGATTGATGGAAAAAGCTAAACTTTCAGACAGTTTTTTTTGGGATTCTTTATTAGACTTTGGTTATTTTGGGGTTTTAATTCAAGGAAGATATTTGTTACAAGTGCTTAAAATGGTAACTGGAGAGAGAGTAAAATTTTCCACATAATTGTTCACTTTTTTTTTTTTTTTTATACAAATAATTACTGTTCTGCAAAGACCGTTGCGTTCTTGGTTTTGGGTGTGCCCGTGTTTTGTTGAAATGGCCTAAGCTACCCCATGACCATAAATAAGACCAATTGGGTGTTTATGATTTTATTTTATTTTTTTTTACTAACCAATGTGCTAAATATCCTATTTAAGGCTTTGTGTATTGCATTCAATATACTGGTGGACGGTTTTGAGTTCGGGATGTGCACATAACTTATGCCTAATATAAGATTTAAAAAAAACCTGTTTCAAATTCTTAAAACCCTAATGGACAGTAAGTACATTGTTCCTGTATACTATACCCAGTTCACACTGACTACCCTAGTAATTCAGTTTTACTACCAGGGTTTTTACTTCCTAGGGCTCTGAATAAAAAAAATAGAATAAAAAAAGAATGCAATAAATACTCTTTTTTATTATACATATTTTTATTTATTTATTTTTTTACACATGCTCTCATTGGTGTATACATAATCAGTCAGGTGGACGATGTATACACTGCTCCTGCTGCACCACTCTGCGAATATAACAGGTACTGTATATACCGAAGCATAACTGTGTGCTGCTCCGGTATATACACTACCCGTTATACTCTGAGTGGTGCAGCAGGCAGCAGCGTGTATACATCGTCCACTTGACAGCAACACATTACCTGGGTAGGTGTTGTTCACACTGCCAGCTGCCCAGGAGCAATCCAGGTAAAACCCTGCTTATGTTCTGGGTAGTACGTTTAGGCAACGCTAGTAATTTCAGCGTCATTCACACTGAGTGCACTACCCGGGTACTTCAATCAACCCGGACAGTTCAGTCAACAGCTCAGTGTTAACAGGGTATTAAGGGTTGTGGAACATATGTGGTGTAGGTTTATATTTTTTATTATGTATTCCTATTTTTTTGCATTATTGTAAATGGCTACCCAGTGGCTTATAGAACACAATGAGGATTACAATTCATGAACACATTAGGCCTTGTGTAGTGATGGTCAGTATTGTCTTTCAGTTGTTACTAGCTGGTATACCATATACAATCTATATAATCTGCAAGTACATGTTGCTCTAATCTGTGTTTTTCGGCAGCACTTTGCAGGCTTGAGGTTTAATAGTTGCATACCATACTTTTTATATTTGTCTGCTAAAAGTCTGTTGTTTAAGCATTCAAAGTATTTTGGGTGATTTTTATAACTGTCTTGTGCCATCCAGCATGTGATCTGTCCCACATATGGAATGAATTAGAATACTTTTGCTCAGCAGCTGTGTCAGCTGAAGACAACCACAACATTAGTATACAACAAGATAGAATCCTATCCTAGTTTTGCTGCAATTATGTAAATGAGCCACAAACAAAACCACCCTCTCCCTGTGTGACAATCGTCCTCTTAGAGATCACTTAGATAAGTGAATTAGGCTGCGGATTGTGGCTTCTCCAGGCCTTGCATATGGCATCCTACATTTGATAGGATGAGAAGAAAAGCTATTTGTGTTTTGTCATGTGGTTATACTAAGATTTGGGAAGTGTTCTTTGTGGTTCTCCAGTAAGTAAAGCATTGTATTAATCTACACCTGGATGTATATGTATATAACATTAGGTTAATGATGAAGTGCTCCATATTATCTTGCGCGATGTATCTTTGCAGTAGTTAAAATTGATTCATTCCTGTTGCAGTTTTTGCTACCTAGAGGCGTGTCACTTGGATAAAGGTGTCGCTTAGATAAAATGGGTGTAATTGTTCCTGGCTGTTTAAGGGATCCCTTTAAATGACACCGTTATTAGTGCTTTTATGAGATTAAATACAGTAGGGCTGGTTTGGTTGAACTGTACGTTGGACTCCTTCCACAAAGTTTTTGCAACCTATTATTATTTTTATAGTGTTGTATTTTGGAAGCAGTCTTGTCATTTAGAACTATGATAGGTTCCCATAAATGTTGGTATGATATGCCATTGACTGGTTGAGCTTGCAATGGTTTGTATCGGCAGCATAGAATACCGTGCAGTGCTGAAAAAATAGTTTTAATGCAGAAGCAAAAGAAATAAAATATTGTTGACGTGTAAAATAAACTGTAGAATTATTCAGTATAGAAGACGGGCTGCTATTTGGTAAGCTCCGGTTCCAGTAGTAGCACCAAATATCACAACACTGCAAATGACCATTGTTTAGTGTGGCTCTTGACTAGCGGAGACACGTCTCATTGCACATGTAATATCTGCTCACATCTACCTCCACTAGCTGGAAATGGCAGTGCAATATTTTTGCCTCCACACACTGGATTCATAAACTCATGACTGGGGACAGAAAGTACTGATTGACGGGCATCCCATCCAATCTGCTGGATTGCCATTGAGTCGTGCCATTTGTTTACTAAACTTTAGTATTGCACTTGTATCCAGTATTGAAGGACAGTAAACCTGGTCATGGTTCGAGTCAAAGGGTTACTAAAAAGAAAAGATTCTGTCTGACAACATTAACCAGTGTGTCCTATTACAGCAAGACATGAAATGATGATAAAAGTAAACTAATGACTAACTCTGTAGCACTGCTAGTGTCTGTTCTTTGTTGGGATGGAAGAGAATCAGAAGTTATTAACTGGAGAGAGATCTATTTCAGAGTTATTGACAGTGGTTCATTCTCCAACAACATTGGCATTAATCCTTTGTACGTATTCAGGCAATCATACATGGATGTCTATGGGTAATACATGGAGAAATGGCTAGGACGCTAATTCAGTTTGGTTGTCTGTATAGTTAATAGGTAGTTCATTTTAAAAAGTTACCAAATAAATATATTTTATAGGACCAGATCCATGCCTCGAATTCACATTACACTACCATCCACACCACCATTATGTGTGGTTCCAGTTCTTTAATGGAACCTTGCAGTGAGTGTATGCACATTTGCAAAAAGTTGTTTTGGATCAGCTCCATACTTACTATATAGAACTGTTATTTTATTTAATCATTATTTATTTATTTTTTGCTTTTCTGTGTGTATGATATAAAGGAAATACGTGCAACATTCTATTTTGACCAACATTTAATTGAGCACCCATTATACAAGTGATTGCCCTTTTCAGTAGCAAAATCTCAGCATCTTTCTGATTTGAGTCATTTTACTGGACACTTGATTGGAAAATGCATAAGGGCATTTTACCAGCTGTAGTTCAGCAGCCGCCTGCTATTTTGGCATCTGCAATATGATTCTCATCCCTGTAAAGGTATTGTAAAATTATTGCTGTCTTAAAAAAAAGAATGTTAGAAAATTTGATGCAGGTTATTAATTTGCAGCATCCATTGGACCAGTGCAGTGGAATATGAATGGAAAGTTTCAGTGCCCTCTCCTTCACCTTAGTAAAGTAGCAGTCTGCAGCCTGCTCAGACAGTTTATCGCCTGGTAGGTCAGTGTGTTATAAAAGGGAGGCAAAAATTTACCAATGTATCTCAAGAATAGCAACCTCTTCCTCAGGGGCTCCCATGAGGAAGTGGTCTGGCGTCTTTAAAATGTGTTTAAAATCTATAATAATATGAGGATATAATATACAGTTTCAATATAAATATCTCTACGGAAACTCAAGTTTAAATGCACTGCGTCTTTAAGTTGTTTTTTTTTAGAACTTTGAAGCACTTTTACAGTAAATGAAGTAAATTTATTATAGTATATGATTTGTTCCTGTTGTGCTTTACATTGATATTAAGTTCACTGTATTTGGATTCTCTCACAAAGTTTAACTATGATTTCCTAAACCTAAAAGCAAGGAGAAAAGTCTGGCACAAACCACAAACATTCCCAGTATGTGTGCAGCACATATTAGGTGCACCGTACATGTCAAAACACTGCCCTCCAATGTGATGAAAAACACTGAATAGATAAGCTGGCCATACACTATAAGATAAATTATTCCAATTGAAAGATTTTTCAAGAGTGGGCAAAACCATGTTGAATTGCAGGGGAGGTAAAATGAATGTCAGTGTGTGCATGCAGGGAGAATTGTATTGTATTTTGCACACAGATACTGACCAGTATTACTGTTACACTGTTATTAGACTTGTGCTGGAAACATCATATCTCAACTCTAATACTTATTGCTATGAGTTCAGTTTGCCTCCCCTGCAATTCAACATGGTTTTGCCCACTCTTGAAAAATCTTTGGATTGTAACAATTTCTTATAGTGTATGGCCAGCTATAGAATGGCTACGTGGGCCACACGGAATAGATAGAATGGATATGTAGGCCACACGGAATGGATATGTGGGCCACAAGGAATAGATGGAATGGATACGTGGGCCACACGGAATGGGTACGTGGGCCACACAGAATAGATAGAATGGATATGTGGGCCACACAGAATGGATACGTGGGCCACGCGGAATAGATGGAATGGATACGTGGGCCACGCGGAATAGATGGAATGGATACGTGGGCCACGCGGAATAGATACGTGGGCCATGCAGAATAGATAGAATGGATACGTGGGCCACGCGGAATAGATAGAATGGCTCCATGCGCCACCCGGAATAGAAACCAAAAACTGAGAAATACATTTTCAAAGAATAAACCAAATGTAAGACCCCTTCACTTCCCCCTTGGTACTGTGACTGATTAAACTCTCCAATCACTTGTCATGTGTAGTTCTGGGTTTCCTCTCCAGCCAAACCAGATTTCGCTTATTCCCAACCATTTACTCCCATAGTCGACTTCTCTGACTTTACACATCTGCCCTTGGCAACTTAATCTCCCTTTCCTTTAGCTCTCCTAGTTCTTGGGCAATCATTTCCAATTTTATTGTCAGTGCTTTCCCTCCAGCCATTTACATAGAGATCACCCTTGACTACTTTAATTCCTCTTATAATTCCTCGTGTTCAATCTTTCTCCAAGCTGTACTGATTTCCATCTTTCCATCTTGAGGATCCTGTCAAATGTTGGCATGGAAGCAAAGCACTCATTCAGCTCCTTAATATCTCTTGCTTAAACTTGTGTTACCTCCTTCTCTTTGGGTAACTTAACTCGACCTACTTATGTCTATCCTCCTTGCTTCTGCTAATCTTGCTTGTCTATTTGTTCTTCAGCTATCCCTCTGTCAGTGACTGCATTGCCTCCTCTTCTCCAATAAAATTCATACATGATTACTGGAAAACTCTTTTCTCGTGTTATCCTTATATTTCATGTTATCCTTATTTCCAGTTACGAGAGGGCAAAGCATTGATTTGCAGGGGAGGTAAATTTTAATAGTTGCAAACAGTATTAGAGTTGAGAGATGATGTTTCCTAGCCCAACTCTAATAATAAGTAACAGTAACGCTGGTCAGTATCTGTGTGCAAAATGCAACAATAAAGTATTCTCCCTGCATGCACACACTAAGATTGCACCAAATAAGGACTTCGCGTACTATTGACTTAAGTCTGTAAAACCATGTTGAATTGCAGGGGAGGTAAAATGAATGTCAGTGTTTGCATGCAGGGAGAATACTTTATTGTTGCATGTTGCACACAGATACTGACCAGCGTTACGGTTACACTGTTGTTAGACTTGTGCTGGAAACATCATCTCTCACCTGTAATACTGATTGCAACTAATTACATTTACCTCCCCTGCAATTCAACATGGTTTTGCCCACTGGTAACTTTACGCTTGTAAGTTCAATAGTACATAAGTCTGGATCCAGTCCTCTGACATTGAGATATTGTACTTTTATAGTTGAAACCTAAGGAGAAGTAATTAAGCACTGATAATGACTGCTTCCGCCAGCAGTATGTAGCTGTGGGGAAAAATCAAGCTTATAATATAACTGTAGAACATCAGTCTGTAAATAGGTGTGGGAGGAGAGCATATAGGGAATGCCCATCTGTGAGCCAAATGTGTATCCATTTCCTTTCTTGTCTTAGAATAGTTTACATATTCTCCATATTCTCCAGCATGAGGAAATTCCTGCAGAATTGTCTGTTTATCGGGCAGGTCAACTATTGGCTAAATCCATAATAAAAATATAGCTAGAGGAAATGTATCATTAAACCTGTTCTCAGATGTAAATATTCTCAGTCTTTGTTTAAATAATCTTTTTCTATAATATTTAATATGAAATCTACATTGCCAATTGATAGCCAGGAAAAGTGTCTTCATTTCTTTTGTTCCTGTAATGTCTATTCAAGAGTAGGGTTAGCGCCTTGATCTGAACTGAGCTGTAACATTAAAAACTGTTCTCTTTTGTGTTTGAAAATTAGCACACAAATTTAATACTATCGGGCATAAAAGTCTAGTGCTGTTTTTGAAAGTGGTGATGGTGCAGATTAAGTATAGTACCTTGTATCAAATGTATGAATGTCTTAAACTCACCTTTTATATATTTATATATAGTGTGTGTGTGCGTGGAACTCGCAAACAAAATGGCTACCGCATGGAAGGGTGACTGGATAGGCAGTATGCACATACACGTTGAATTATACACCTTTTAGTGTTTTGGATAGAATGATTATACCAGGAGACATCTGTGTTGCCCTTTGAAAGTTGTAAAGTGTATTTAAATGCTGTTTCCTGTAGTACACCTTGAACTTTTTGACTCAAATAGTTAACGAGCACCACACCCCTTCTCTTTGCCTAATTTCTTTCTGCAAGTTGCATGATATCCATTATTTTTATGTCCCTGAAGTAATGAGTGTAGATTTCACTGAAAGAATCCCCATGTCAGTCTCCTCCAGAGTAAAGGTGTGGCATGCCACCACTCAGGGGCTTAACATGCTGCATTCATCCAAAGGGAAATAGGATTAAGTCATATCAAGGTAAACTCTGTTGTCTTTCTGCTGTAATATCCGTAATTACCCAGGAGGCTTCTATTCTTGCTGACTTAAAAGATGTAATCCTATTTTAATGTGGAAAATATTTTTTCTTAAGCTATAATGTGACCTAGTATACCTATATAACAGAGCAAATATCCAGTTTTATAGAGAACTGGCTTGATGATTCTTGTGTGTAAAAACAACCTAGTGATACATGATTAACGATTAAACTTTTTATATGTTTTTTATTGTGTAAATTCAACTAATTTAAGCAAGACTGAGACCCACCTTACATGATAGCCATTTCAGTCAACACGCAACACATATTGTCTGCTTTTACAGCAGCGCACAGATTACTCACAGCCAGTCTGCTGGCCTTATTTTTCTTTGTCAGATAAAAGTGCTAGGAAAATGGTACATCCAGAGACCATCTAACAAGCGTCATTAGACTTTGCTTTTTGATGATTCTTTATAGGTTGTTTAAAGCTCCAGTGTCTTGAGTTATTGAGTATTGAACCGTATAACTGTATTATACTTTACTTTTTAATCAGGTTATGAATGTTGATGGAAGTATGCGAAGAACCCTGTTGGAAGACAAGTTACCCCACATATTTGGTTTTACAATACTTGGAGATTACATATATTGGACTGACTGGCAAAGAAGAAGCATTGAAAGAGTCCATAAAGTTAGGGCAAGTCGCGAAATCATCATTGACCAACTGCCAGATCTAATGGGGCTAAAAGCAGCCAGCGTGTACAATACATTCGGTATGTCAATTACAGGTTCCCCACCGAAAAGTACATTATAAATCGCCAGTATCTCCTCATGGTTCAGTAGTTTTAAATATGTCAATAATACATTGTAAAAAGCAGTAAACCATACCCCTTTAAACTAGGTTTAACTTGTAAAATTAAAATGTATTGCTTATGTGCATTTGAGTAACAGCACTCTCATAATTATAATTGGGTTTGGAACTTTTTTTAATGAACTTAAAATGATTATTAGTAAAACATATTGTGTTCCAATAGCATTTTGTAGTGTGCTCTCTAATAATTTGTGGGGTTTATTATTGAAAAGTGAATCCTTAACAAAAACCACAGATCGAGTTACTCATGTCCATTTAACACAGCTTGTTTTTGTTTGTTCTATTGACTAAACTGTTCAATAGAATAATTTCTTTTTAATTAAACTTGTATATTGTTATTCAGGGGACAATAAAGGGGGAGAGAGCCATGTAATGCAATACATTTGTATTATACACTTGAAATGATTTCTTCTGTGGCTTTCAGGAACCAACCCATGTGCTGACAATAATGGAGGCTGCAGTCACCTGTGCTTCTTCACTCCTCGTGCTGTACAGTGTTCTTGTCCAATGGGATTAGAACTACTAAGTGACCTGAGAACCTGCATCATTCCTGAAGCGTTCTTGGTTTTTACAAGCAGAGCAGCTATTCACAGGATTTCATTAGAAACAAACAACAATAATGTCGCTATACCGCTCACCGGGGTCAAAGAGGCGTCAGCATTGGATTTTGATGTTTCTGATAATAGGATTTATTGGACTGATGTCACATTAAAGGTAACGTGTGTGTCTATTAGGCCACTGCAACCATTCAGCAGTATATAGTAATTACAGAATCAAAGTAAGAGATGGGATTTAATAGTTTTCTCATCCGAAATGCTGACAAATGCAATCAACTCAAATGGCATTTTCACGCTTGTTATTAAGAATTAATATGAAGGCTTATTTTGGTTTTAATATTGTAAATAGCTTTACACATATTGGTTATTGCATGTTCTTGTTTGTCTCTCTTTATCCTAGACCATAAGCAGAGCATTTATGAATGGAAGCTCAGTAGAACATGTCATTGAGTTTGGTCTTGATTACCCAGAAGGCATGGCTGTTGACTGGATGGGAAAGAACCTTTACTGGGCAGACACTGGGACTAATAGAATTGAGGTGTCCCGTATTGATGGTCAGTTTAGACAAGTTTTAGTCTGGAAAGATTTGGACAACCCAAGATCACTTGCTTTGGATCCAGCAAAGGGGTAATAAGGGCATGTGTATTATAAATATGTATATTTCAATTTATTTAAATTAGTTTTAAATACACATTGTCATTGTATTTGATTGCCATGGTTTTTTTTTTAGTAAGCGTGTATTTAGTAAATATGTGTATTTAGAGACTCCCAACCATAATAATTTACTTTTCTTCATCAGGAACATACCTAAGCTCAAATGTGATTAAATGATCTATGTACAGTTAATATACTATAGATTATACTATACATCAAGTTCAAACATCAAATGCGTAATAATCATCCTTGATCCAGTATATTGCATCAGTTATGATCACTGATCTGATCAGATATACCTGTTAGTATGTGTACATTTGGATGTTGTGTGTGAGGAAGAACAGTCTATCTTATAATTTGGTTTTGTTTGTTTTTTTTATTACAGATACATGTACTGGACAGAATGGGGAGGGAAACCCAGAATCGTTCGTGCCTACATGGATGGCTCGAACATCATCACTTTAGTTGATAAACTGGGTCGGGCCAATGATCTGACTATAGACTATGCTGACCAGAGATTATATTGGACTGACCTAGACACAAATATGATCCAGTCATCTAACATGTTAGGTAACAAAACAATTTCTATCTTTTTATTTATTATCTGTAGTGAAAATCTTTAAAGCTTTAAAATATTTCAGAATATTGTAATTGTAAAGTTCCATATCATTTCACTTAATATTTAATGTTCTGAAAGTATCCATTAATGGATGCTAAGGTAAACTGGCAAAGGAGGAAGTTAAGTGTTGTAGCAACATTCATTAGACTGGTTAGTAAATGTGTAAATGTCATAACATAATGTGTTGTTCAGTTTGTCTGTTTTTAAAACCTATATGTCTCTTCAGGCCAGGATAGGGAGATTATTGCAGATGATCTCCCTCACCCTTTTGGACTGACCCAGTACAGTGATTTTATTTACTGGACCGACTGGAACCTTCACAGCATAGAAAGGGCAGACAAACTGAATGGAAAGAACCGCACATTGATCCAGGGTCGTCTGGACTTTGTAATGGACATCCTGGTATTTCATTCCTCTCGGCAGGACGGCTCCAATGAATGTATGCAAAACAATGGACACTGTGGTCAATTGTGTCTTGCTGTGCCAAATGGATACAGATGTAGTTGCTCCTCTCATTACACTCTGGACTCCAACCACAGGAACTGCAGCAGTACGTATAAGTAGTGTCCATTATGTTATTTACTGCTTTGCTATTATCTTTTCATGTTGACTTTCTACTGCTAAATGTACTCACAAGTATCTCTCGAGGGGTCTTATTTAACACCTATATCTAGGCCATTTAAACGCATATAAATAAATATATATCTAAAACTATTTATGGTTTACTATGTAGCTGGCGCTTTTACCCTTAAACATAAGAGAGATGATTGTGACACTAAGCAACTTACACAGACACAGTACAAATTAAATACTTTTGCATCTTAAAAGTATTATTTGTTGTTCATTGAAATAAAGCCAGAACCCTGCTGAATACACTTGTGTGTTGATCACATAGTTGTATAGTAGAGGAAAACTGGCTGGAAGCATCAAGCATTTCAGTTTAAACTGTCTTAATTTTGCTTATGGAAAACTTCTTCAACTTAAAAAAATGTCTTGTGATCGTAAAAAAGCAGTGCAAAAATTACAGAAAAGCAATTTCATAAAAAGATTTATTTTAGATGAACATTAAGATCCAATTATACTTTATATAATCAATTTGGAAAAAGACAACGCTCTTTTTTTTAATAAGCACATACGTACCTCTAGGGTTATGGATCGAGGGACCTCTAGGGTTATGGTTCGAGGGACCTCTAGGGTCATGTTCGATGATAAGTCCTGGGTGTGATTTCCAGTTATTTTAATAACATTATGTAACTTACAAAACCCTTGCATACAGTATATGAACAAAATAAGTCTACATTTGGTAGTGTTTTCTATCCTCCTTGTGTACCCCAATGCAAGACTGGATATGGAACAGAACTTTCCAAGGTCTGAGGCAACCATATTGTGCAATGCCTTATGTAACCATATTTTAGTTGAATTAGAGTACTGACTTTATGTAGTTGATAATTATGACTATATGTAAATATTGAATCCACTTTCCTCACTCCACCCTTTTTATATGCACATTAGGTAACCTACCTATATGTGTAGGTATATTGTTGTTATAATAATCTAATAATTCCCACTTTCTTATTGTATGCAACACATTTCACATTTATCACAGCTATCAAACTAATCAAAACTATAATGATTAATGTCAGGCATGCATGCATCCCAAACTTCCCAAATATTATCAAGATCAGTTCAAGATTTCCATAGCCTTAATTTACTAAACAGGGAGATTGAAAAATTCGGATGTTGCTCATAGCAACCAGATTCAAGATTATTCTCCATTATGTAAAATAGAACATGAGCTTGAATCTGATTGGTTGTTATGGGCAACATCTCTATTTTTCTCCCTGCTTGACAAATTTAAGCCCATGAGTCCCTATGATCATTATGTTGATGAAACTCCTCTCCCAAATCTTTGAACATTGTCCATGTAATTATTAACTTCAGTTTTAGGATCAGTCATATAATTGTATCAATGAGTTCTAAAATTGGTTTCCAGGGTTAGGTAATATTCTTCACTTTGAAGTGTCAGACGGTACCAAATAAATTAATGTCCAAATGTTTTAACATTTATATGTTAATTCTCCTATAATATCCTACACAAAGAAAAATGATTAATTACAAACTTCATCAATCCACTATCAAACATTGACCATTTTTTAATGATTTTAATGATTTTAAATAAATCCGTAATATGCCTCACAGACTATCCATAAGTGGGCTGCACTGTGATGACTTCTCTTTTACCTCTTTTAGTATGTCTAAAGTATTTTAACATTTTATGTATGATAGTGTTTGTTCTTATTGTCACATGTAACAAATGTTTATTGGCAGCATCAGTATAATTTCCATTCTCAATGTCATTATTGTATTAGTAATAATAGTAGCGTTGCTTAGAAAGAAGAAGAAATGGGCTTATTAGCTTATTAACCTCATCATTCTCACTGTTTCATTCCCTCACAAAATATATTAGTTCCAAGATTAATTAATAAAATGTCCTCATCATGAAACAAAGCAAGAAGAAGCAACAAACAGTTATGGACATTTATCTCCATCTTGGTTTAGAGCTAATTTAGTCACAACTCTTTTATTTGTCTTTATAACAGCTTTGTGCCTCTTTGGTCCCTCTATGGATCTAGGTGTCCTTCTCAGCAACCGTTAAAGCTGTGTTAGTTGCCAAGGGCCATCCCATTGATCTGTACGCGAACCAGAACTTTTAAGACAGGTCTCTTTCTCATCATAACAGTCTCCTGGTTGTGTCTCATGTCAGCCCAAATTCTGGGTTTGGCTGAATGTCTTTTTGTAAGTTTAGAAATCTGTATAACATATTGAACAGTCAAATCACGATGCAATTTGAAATCTGTCTCTGGATTACTAACGTATCTTTGCTTGAATACAAACAAAAATGAAAAGAAAAAAGGCATACCCATGGAAGTGGGGGGTGGGTGTTAAATGAGTGGTATTGTTTGCATGTAGGGAGAATACTTTATTTGCATCTAGTGTAAGCTAGTCCATTAAGTACAGCTCACTCTGATCCAATAGGCTCTTTTTTCTATTTACACATCATCATCATCACATAATGTTGGCAACTGTATTGCATGTAATAAGTCTTTGCACTATTTGTACATTGTAAATTACAGTACTATGGTAAAATATGAGTTCCTTCTGATGTGAGGCATCCCCTGTGTTGCCAAATTTTACCAAAAATGATGTACTACTGTAACAGTGTAGTATCAGGGTGCGTATCAGTTTAATCACATATCTTGGTCTAAATGTACTAAGCAGAGATCAGTTGCTGTGGGTAACATCCCCACTTTTTAATCAGAATCAAGCATCACATTCTCCAGTAAAATGAAACTGACCATCTGAATCTGATTGGTTGCTATGGGCTACATCCCCACTTTCCAATCTCCCTGCTTAGTAAATTTAGGCCCTGGTGTTCACCGTAGCCTCTAGTGATGGCCTTGTGCTGCAGACTGTGACAGGGTGAGGTCCCCACTCGGGGGCAGTACTGAGCAAAAGACAAATAGAGAAAGACTAGACATTAAGTGCAGATACTACTAAGAGACATGAGCACATTAACTGGTGAAAATAACAAGGCAAAGAAGTGCTTTCAGTTGTATCAACGCAAGCGAGACACTGTGCTGATATCTCTTAGAATTAGTAATGTTTAAGCGGCCGCTACATTGTGGAACTGCGCGAGATAATTATTACTCCAAATACATATCGGGCATCTGTATATATCTTTACTCTCTTAAGCTGGCCATACACGGGAACGACTTTGTTCCCGTGGATAATCGCCAGCGACAAACGATGTCGTTCCCATGTTGGCCTATGGGGATAAAAAAAAATACCCCAAAAAAAGGAAATAAAATAAACTCACCCGTCTGATGTCTTCGCTGGGCACCTGTTCGGCACCTGTGCGGCGGCGTCTCTCTCCTGCATGGAGAGGACGGTGTATATGCAGGACGCCGTCACGTACATACAGCCCCACAGGAGAAGGTGCTGGGCACCGCGAAGACATCAGACAGGTGAGTTTATTTTAATTTAATTTATTTCCTTTTTTTAGGGTATTTTTTATTTTTTTTTTAAAACAAACGAACATCGTGATCAATCGGGAAATCAGATTGATCACGATGTTCGTTTGTTTAAGTTTCCCAGCGTTTAGTCGCTGTTGGGAACTTTCGGTCGTGGCCATCCACGGGCCGAATTTCGTTCAGAGCTCACGATATTCGTGAGCTCTGAACAAAAATCAGCCTGTGGATGGCCACCTTTACCCACAGCCAATTCTGCTACTTGTGTGGATGTGTGGCTAAACTATGCGATTCTCAAACACATCACTACACAATATAAAGTGACTACAAAGCTTGGGTAACAGATTGTCTGTCTGTCTGACAACTCCAGCCAGTAAAGTATGTCAGTTCTGGGTCTAGTAGTGGTGTTTCATAAACATCAAGCTGAACTGTGAAAGTTTATATCATATATTTCATAAAGTCACGTTCATCGTCACTACTATTATCATTGTTGGTCTGTTTCTGAAAGGAATGAAGGTAACAATGTTACTGGATTTAAATTTTTACACCCATGTATTCTTTGTGGCTCTATGTGTCTTTGCCCTGATGTTAATGGCATAGATATTAGACAACAGCTGAAACAAACAAAAAGACATCTATTGTATCTTGTAATGACTTTAGAATGAGCCGCAGCAAAGTAGTGAATCATCCTTCTTTTCCAAACTTTATCATGCCCACCTGAACGGAATTTGCTACATCTTGTGTGGTGTCAAAATTCTCATTGGAGGCTTAGGGGTATATTTACTAAGCAGTGACATTTGAAAAGTGGGGATGTTGCCCATGGCAACCAATCAGAATTGAGTTCACATTCTCCAGTGTGTAAAATGAAACTGAGAGCTTGAATCTGACCCCATTTTCCAATCTCACTGCAATCTCACTGCTTAGTAAATATACCCCTTAGTTGGATTATACTCCTCTGTAACTGCTTTCCCACACTTTTCAATGTTACAAGATGGGTTCTGGCAACCGGATTTTGCTCTATAACACTGGTGACATTGGTATGTTACTGATCTAGAGGATCGTTGTACATACCCAACAATTAGTCCTCCTAGAAACTCCTAGATTGTCTCCTAACATTGCATGTATCTCATGCGCTGGGTTCTCCCTTGTGTAAAAATGAATGTTGTCTGAACACCAACGTATGCATCTCTCCTCTGGTGGCTGTCCATAATACCTGCAAATACATATTAGTATTGCTAACAATTCATGTTTTAAATTACCACGAAACCTCCTATTAGAACATATGAATAAATTATTTAACAACATTGGGAAAACACACTCGATGAACTGCAAACCCCTGAACCCGATGTGTCCTGGTATATTGAACCCTTCTGTAGATAAAAAGAAAATATTGTGAATTATCAGAACTTATTATAATGAAAATGCATATATTTCATAAATCAGTGAAACCATGCTGCATTCTCTACGTTGCATTAACAAGACTGCAAGTCATTTCTGGAACATGTGATTGTACTACCTCTTAAACGTCTCTGAAATCCTGGACTTTTATTTCAGTCTGAGATTTCATGAGATACAAGTATCCAAATATGGGCTGTATGGACGTATAAATCTTGTATGACAAAATGTTTGGAAGTAGGATTAAGTGGGCGTCTGTAGGGTGTACATATTCCCTCCCATGGGGCAGGACTGAACTATTTGTTTCATCCCACATTTAGTGAAGGGTGTATCATTTGAATTAGCTGTGCCAAATTTATCGGCCACTGAAACAAAACATACGTTCTACCAAATAACATTTCTTAATTAGAATTACATTTAGCATCGTCATGTTTAGCAATATCAGAGTTTACACTTCTTCCTTGCATGTTTTTTTTTATATGGAAAGTCAGTGTAACACGTTTAACGTTTTTCTAATATATCTCCTAAACTTAACCTTAACCTTTGTGTATTCAATGAAATAACATAATCCTATATATGTGCGTATATGAGTTCTGTATGACACAATACAATTTCTTCATGCATGCTTCTCTCAGCATTTTAACACATAAATTAACTTAACCATTCGCTTACCTGTTAGTATATCCAGATGCTGCAGCTTTTCTCTGGCTTCTCTTCACGGCTCCAAACTGTTAAGTTGTGGAAAATGTCTTCGACTTAAAAATAAATTCTCTCGTACTAGAAGCACATACATACTTCTAGGGTTATGGTTCGATAACCAATAACAAGACAAGCCACAGTAACAATATCTAACTTATAAAAACCCTCCCATACAGTATATTTAGCCAATTTTCAAGATGAACAAAGCAAGTCTATATTTGTTTTTTTTTTTTTTTTGTTTTTTTTCAATCATGCTTTGTGTATCCCAATGCAAGATGGGAAATGGATTAGAATTTAGAATCTTTCCAAGGGCTGAGGCAACCATATTGTGCAATGCCTTATGTAACCATATTGAGCAATGCCTTATGTAACCATATCTTAGAGTTGAATTGACTGTATATATTAAATCTGCTTTCTACAGAGATTTCTGTATTAGATTTGATGATGTAAAAGACTTCAAAGTCATGTCTTCCATGTGTGAGTGTAGTTTATTCGGCATTTGCAATGCCGACGCAGCAATTAACCTGCTTTTTAATGGGCTGCAACACTCTTACACACTGAAGCCAGTGTCCACCAAACCACATCACTCGTTCACACTGCGGGCAAACCCGGTTGGACCTGAGAATGACATTGCTTTTTACCCAGGTCCAAACCCAGGGTAGAGAGACCAGAGTTTTTCAAAAAGCACCGTTCACACTGATTTGAAACACTCTAGATTTCAGGCAACTGAGGAATTTTCCTGAAATACTCAGGTTTTTCATGTCAGTGTGAACAGGGTATAAATTACACCTCTCAAACTCAAAATAGATGTTTTTGTCAGTGGTTTTTTCATTTTGGGAAGACCCATTGCATGGGTTTTGTGAGGAATTTTAAATGTTTCTAGAAATATGATCTTTCCTAATACGTGTTGTGTTTTATTTTACAGTACCCTCCAGTTTCTTGCTGTTCAGCCAGAAGACTGTAATCAATCGGATGTTAGTGGATGACCAGCAGAGTCCAGACATCATCCTTCCAATCCATGGTCTGAGAAATGTCAAGGCTATTTCCTATGACCCACTTGACAAACTTATCTATTGGGTGGATGGCAAGCAGAATGTAATAAAAAGGGCCAAGGATGATGGCACTCAGGTTAGTTTTTTGTGTGTGTCATCACAATTACATTTTAAGTGAATTAAATAATTCTTATTTGTGTGCTGACTGCTTGTGTAGCCATAATTACCAGTTTTCACCATCGCAACGTCTATAAGAATAACGAAACAATAGAGTATACATTACCTTTCAAGACATAGCATATCTTAAAAATTGTCATGAATTTATATCTCGCCGACCTAGATCTCGTTATGTGGGTAGTCAATGTGCATATTTATATTAAAACTAAAAAGATCACACATTCCCTATTCTTTTTTTCCTGTCCAGTCTCTCCCCCCCCCATGGCCATGTCTCTCTCAACCACACCATTTCCCTCAGCTGCTCCCCCCTCCCAACAACCCTTCCCCGCTCTTGCAATCCCCCTAATCTCATCCATATTAACACACAGCCCTCCCTTCCTCTTTCCTGCGCCCTTTGGAATGCTAGATCGGTCTGTAACAAACTCCCTGCCATCCATGACCTGTTTATTTCTAGGGCCTTCAACCTCCTTGCTATAACTGAGACCTGGCTCTCCACCTCCGACTCTCCAGCTGCTCTCTCCCATGGCGGCTTCTCATTCTCCCACACCCCCATGCCAGATGGTCGCCAAAGTGGTGGGGTGGGCATTCTCCTCTCCTCCTCCTACACCCACAGTGTCATTTCCCCTGAACCTTCTCTCTTATTCTCCTCCTTTGAGTCTCATTCTATCCGTCTATACTATCCCTACCACCTCCGTGTTGCTGTTATTATTCGTCCCCCTGGCCAATTCCTTGATAACTTTGCTGCCTGGCTTCAACACTTTCTCTCCTCTGACCTTCCGTCTATCATTCTTGGGGACTTTAATATCCCCTTTGAAATCCCCTCTGATCCTGGCACCATCAAACTCCTCTCACTGTGTTCCTCACTTGGCTTGTCCCAGTGGACCACTTCACCCACTCACACCAAAGGCCACTCACTCGATCTCGTCTTTTCCCGCTCTTGTTCTATCTCCGACTACGCCATCACTGCCTTTCCTCTCTCTGACCACCACCTCATCTCCTTCTCGCTCACTGCCCCCCCCTCTCCTCCACCCTCTCCCAAGCGCATCCTCTCCCGGCACAACCTCAACTCGCTTGATACCGCTGCCTTCTCGGATTCGCTGGCTCCTCTTCTCGCCCCCATCACTGCTATGTCCTGTCCGAATCTGGCCACCTCCCTCTATAATGACACCCTCACCTCGGCACTGGACTCCGCCTGCCCTCCCTCCTCTATCCCCATCCGACACACCAATCCCCAACCTTGGCACTCACCCACCACTAGATTCCTGAAAAAATGCTCCCGCACTGCTGAGTGCTTATGGAGTAAATCACGCTCACCCGCTGACTTCCTCCACTTCAAGTTCATTCTTTCTTCCTTCAGCTCTGCNNTTGCACTNGCAAAGGAATCATACTTCAAGTCCCTCATCCTTTCCCAATCGTCCAACCCCCGCNGCCTCTTNGCCACCTTCAATTCCTTGCTCTCCCCCCACCCTCCTCCCCTCCCTTCCTCCATCTCAGCTTCTGACTTCGCCACCTACTTCTCTACTAAAATTTCCTCTC
>JABWIB010000115.1:46968-63111 GCA_016617825.1 Platyplectrum ornatum | reverse complement strand
TAGGTCTTATTTTAATTAACATTGACAGAGATTTATATAAACAGTCCTGCTTTTATACCCATTATGCCCCCAAGTCCTGGGGAATTCACTAGGGCTTATTTTCAGGGTAGGGCTTATTATCGGGGAAACACGGTAGTTTGCTGGAGTCACTTATTGTCATATATTTCTTTTATTTTGGTACATTAGGACTAAATATCACTAGTGTGACAGTATATTTAACCTTTTTGCTTCTGCTTTTCTTGGGTCATTCTATAGTTTATAGTCTATTTGTAAATTTTGAACATTGAGGGTGTATCCTGCATATAAACGCACAGTGCTCCGATTGCCGTCTATTAAAGTAGCTGCTGAGCATGATAAAGGTGTATGGAACTGCAAACGCTTTAGGCCATTCTTAGGCTGCATGTTTTCTACAGAAAGTATAATTGGCCTAATTAATTATCCTGAATTAAGATATCCACTTAATTATAAAAGAACATACTTTAAGTATTGCTACAATCCAGACTCCTGACTATTATTCCAAACCTGAGACGTTGCCATCTGTCAGTGGTTATCTATACATGTGCTATCAGTCTATCGTGGACTGGTTTTCAATTTATAAAGCCTCCAAGATACAGTATTTAATTTAGCATCCCACAGCTGTTCATGGGACATTGTGTCCTTGTTGAGAATAGCATCATATGCCCTTCAGACTATGAGTGTCACTCTTGGCTCTTAAACCTGAGGCGAACATTACTCCTGTGTAGCAGTGTAAGAAATAGCAGTCAACTCCCCAGTTAGAGAGTTGTTAGTTGCTTCTGTTTTATATTCTTATAGGGGCAATAACACAGAAACACTATATGCATGACCCTTACTTGCATCCTAGATGCACTTAATGGTGTTAAGCTGAGTACATACCTAAGCACTTGAGATTCAAATCCCATTAAGGATGGCGATTCATGTGTGCACACTATTCCATATTACCAGTAAATCTGGTAAATAAAGCTACCTTCATCTAAAGCTTACTTTATTCCGGCTGTACCTGCCAGTAATTATGGAGTTAACTCTTGGCTCTAATCTCATTGGTTGTTGAGAGGAATGTGGCCTGGGACCACGAGAGCGGATATCCACTGCCATGACAGGCTGCCAATCAACTGCTTCGGCCTCCTATCAACCTCTTGTCAGTAAAGCTTCCTGGTTCATAATAACATAATACATATATTTTCTCTAGCCTTTGTGAATCCTATTGACAGAGGATGCGTAGGATTGTCGTAATCTTTTGTTTATAACACTACATTTGAAATGATACCAGTGTATGGCTGTTCCGGTATTAAGGTGTAACAGTGCTATAATTATTACAGTTCGTTAAGTAAAGCTGCATTTCCTTTCTAATGTAAGATTTTCTGCTAATCTTTTCTGCGAAGCCACTACAATGTTTCTCCACAACAGATTCAGTTATTTGCACCTTTAATATTTGAATTCTTATGTTTCTGGCTATATATTTACAGGAGCGAATAGAATAACTTTAGAAGACTCCAATATTCTCCAGCCCATGGGTCTATCCGTCCTCGGAGATCACCTGTACTGGATAGATCGTCAGCAGCAGATGATTGAAAGGGTTGACAAGACAAATGGTCTCCAAAGGACAAGAATTCAAGGCCGCATAGCCCACCTCACCGGAATTCATGCAGTAGAGGCTCTTGACATGAATGAGTTATGTAAGTTCCTTTCATGCTCCTTTTATCTTTCATTTGCGTATTGGCTGAAATATTCTTCTGTAAAGCTGCCCATACACTATAAGATAAATTGTTCCAATCAAAATATTTTTCAAGAGTGGGTGAAACCATGTTGAATTGCAGGGGAGGTAAAATGAATGTCAGTGTTTGCATTCAGGGAGAATACTTTATTGTTGCATGTTGCACACAGATACTGACCAGCATTACTGTTACACTGTTATTACACTTGTGCTGGAAACATCATCTCTCACCTGTAATACTGATTGCAACTAATTCAATTTACCCCCCCTGCAATCCAACATGGTTGTACCCACTCCTGAAAAATCTTTTGATTGGAACAATTTATCTTATAGTGTATGGCCAGCTTAAGTTATTTTATGATCTCTCAGTAACTACTCATACTCCAAAAAAATACTAATAACATCAGAGTAATAGAAATGGACTAATTTATTTAGACATTAATTTTCTCTGTTTTTCTCATTAAAATCTCTGTTTTGTGTATATTTTTTCTAAATAATGAATGGAATGGAATTTTGCATTGTTGATAAACCACCACATTACCACTTCAGCTATATAATGTAACATTCATGTTTTGCTTTCTTACATAATACTATATGTATGTTTAGTTTCAGTTGTATATATAAACTGTTAGCAAATATATATTTAGTCAGCAACTTTTTGTTTTTCAGCCGCTCATCCATGTTCCCGTGATAATGGTGGCTGTTCGCATATCTGCATTGCGAAAGGAGATGGCACTCCTAGATGTTCCTGTCCCATCCATCTTGTTCTCTTACAGAATCTATTAACATGTGGAGGTATGTGTGTGTATATATACTAAGCAAACACTGGAAGTTTGACCACATATATAAGAGATGTGATACAAGAATGGAAAGCGGGTAGAAGAGCATAAAGACCTAGTCCCGAGGCTTCTTCATCTTTATAATTTATTCACGCTAAACTTTTAATAAATATAAAGCTGGATAAGTTAGAACATGTAGCAACAAGTGCAACTTAACAGGACAGTGGACGGAACCTTGATGGACGAGCATTCATTTGGTGTTGGGGTGTTTGATACTGTTACCCTGATTAGTTTTACTTCTGGTTGTGCAGCAACAGGATGAGAAAATGTGAACAGAGCTCCAGCTGTGAATCTGCATTTGCTCATATCCATTGTACAGTTATTTTCCTGTGATCTATATAGAGCAAAAACATACTTATTCTGCAAGCAATTGATTTTCTTTATGGCACCTAATTAAAGACTTTGTAAATTAAAATAAATGTCTCACTCTCTTGATACAGAACCTCCGACTTGCTCTCCAGAACAGTTCACCTGTGCCACTGGCGAAATTGATTGCATTCCCCTGTCCTGGCGATGTGATGGCTTCTCAGAATGTGAGGACAAAAGTGATGAGGCAAACTGCCCCTTGTGTTCTCCTAGCCAGTTCCAGTGTGAGAAAGGGCAGTGTATTGATGCCCGAAAGATGTGTAATGGAGAATTTGATTGTCAGGACAAGTCTGATGAACTGGATTGTGAAAGTAAGATTTTTTTTTTTTACTTGTGCTGCCTGTAACATTAACATGTACTTACATATAACAAGCTGTAATTAAGAAAATAAGTACTTGTTTACAATAAAGCCACAAACAGGCTTTCTGCACAGACTGATTAATCTGGTGTTAGTTTCAGCATGGCTAAACATTATTACAGTGAAGTTCAAATTATACAAGGATTAAGATTGCAGTGTTGCAGTTTAAGCTTGTGTCTTGTCGACTAAAATAAGTTTAAGCAAAATTACTAGACTGCTTCCCCGTGTGTGTGTGTGTGTGTGTGTGTGTGTGTGTGTGTATATATATATATATATATATATATATATATATATATATATATATATTACTGATCTGACATGCACCTTTTAAATGTCCATTAAGAACGCTTGAATGGCAGTGAATTATGATAGTTGAGTATTGGTCCATTAGTCCTGCCTCAGTTTGGATCTGACATTTTAACGATGATCATTCATAATTTAGAAGTGGGGTTCTTCATGTGTTTCAGCAATCTGTACACCTAATCAGTTTCGTTGTGACAATGGGCAGTGTGTTTCGAACCTGCAGCAATGTGAAACCCCCCTGGACTGTAGTGACAACTCTGATGATAAATGTGGTGAGTGGTACAATAACTTTACTAATTATACTCTGTGGCTTTTAGTTTTCCACTCCTTTCTCTGTAACAGCCAAGCACCCACCATAGTACAAGTCAAGTAGGAAATAATTTAAATGCATTTGCCAGTGTGTACTTTTAACCTATAAGGTGTTATGTCAGCCATAATTTGTCAAGAGTTATCTGTTACAGCGCTTTAGTTTTTTCAAAGCTTCTGACAGTATCCTGTTTACTTATTTTAGAGTCAAATAAGTCCCAATCTGAGGAAACCTCATCACACAGCAATGCGATATTGCCAGTGATTGGCACTATTTTGTCTGTTTTTGTGTTTGCCGGGGTGTATTTCATGTGCCAGCGAGTTGTTTGTCAAAGGTACACTGGACCGAATGGACCTTTTCCTCATGAATACATCAGTGGAACCCCTCACGTCCCACTCAATTTCATAACAAGTAGAACATCTCCGCCTGGAACCTACACTGGTAAGTATTAAATTGAACAATGTGCGCCACATTGATGCTCTAGGCTTTTATAAAACAAATTATCATGATTAAAGGGAAACGTAATTTACTTTATACTTTGTATTCATATTTTGAAGTGTCCCTGTTCTTAACTTTACATTCTTCCCTCTGGATATTAATTATAATAGTCTCTGTGTATTCAGCATCTGTAGAAATCCTTCCTGCTTCCCTGGGTCAGTCTTCTGAGATGTGTTTTTGATTATAGCTCCTACCATGGGGTATAAGTTAATAACAGGTCTTTTGTGGTAAACAAGCAAATCTAGATAGGAACTCTTGTAATTATGCACTGGAAGGGTCTCTGCTTGTGTAGCTCTTAAAGAATCTGTCGTGGCAGCTGGAATATAGGATCAGCTGAAACGTGATACAATAAAATGCAAAGCATTGAGTCATATGGATTACTCTGCTAAGCTTTAAATACTGTCTGGGCCTTCGTTTCAAATAAAGCGTTTGGCACAAGCTTTCTATTTATTTTCATTATTTGTTTTCTAATCAAATTTCAGTGTTTGGTTATTTCTAATGTATTATAATATGTTCTCATGTCTGTTAAATTTCTTTTGTGGGTTTTTTTTTTTATAAGCAGGGCCAGCTTACACTGTGCAGAAACATTTTAAGTGCCCACTCCCTGCTCATACTTTTTTACATTTACTATTAAAAATATAGATTTTTTTTTTACATTAATTATAAAATTTAAAAAAAAATGTAATAAAGTCTAATAAATCAAGGCACTTTGTATAAACATAACAATGTCTATAAAATGTTTTGCTCTGCTGATCCCCATATTAGAGCCCTATATGCTCCTTTTAATAAGGTTTTTATATCTCATAAAGCCTAAAGCCCTATAACAGGCCTGTAAGAAAGGCTTCTTATGGGGCATAATGGCATAATTTGGGTATTATTAGGTGGTATATGGGCCACACTGTAAGTGATAATTTGGGTACAGTTAAGGGGGAACAAAGAGTTTAGTAATGGGGTCATTATATACCGTGTTTCCACAATTTTTTAATTTTTTTTGGTACAAAAAACACCATAGGGCTTATTTTGGGGGTAGGTCTTATATTAATAAACATTGACAGAGATTTATATAAACAGTCCTGATTTTATCCCCATCATGCCCCCAGTCCTGCTTCTATACCCATCATGCCCCCAATTTGGGGGAATTCAATTTTTGGGGGTAGGGCTTATTTTGGATGGTTTTACAAAAATTAGGTTAGGGCTAGGTTTCGGGGTAGGTCTTATTATCGGGGAAACACGATTTATTGAAAGCCTGTCTCAGTGCTTACTGATGATAATACACATTCTTACTGTTCACACATCTTCAGACACACTGTTTAAATGAATATTTTAGTTTACAATTACACCTCAAATACAATATTTTTAGAATTGTTTTTATGCTTCTTCTCTTTTATTCAGGTATACCTTGTGGAAAGCAAATGATCAGCTCCATGAGTATCATAGGTGGTGGCAGCAGTGGTGCTCCTCTATATGATCGCAATCATGTGACTGGAGCATCATCCAGCAGCTCATCTAGTACCAAGGCCACGCTGTACCCCCAGGTAAAACAAATGCAATTTGCTGCACTACTGACATTTTATTACAGCATTAACATACATTGCAGAAATAATTACTTTGTTAGTTTCATAGATTTCAATCTCAGTTTGTTAAATTACTTAAGGTGCCTTTGCTGCTGCGGTAACAAACCTTTCTTTGTACTATGATGAAGAGTAGATTTTGAAAGTTTTTTATGGCAATTTCTAAGCAGGACAGTGTACAAAATAAATCATTCATTATATAAGATGTAATGTCTTATTCTACATCTAAGTACACCAAGTGTTAGGTAGACCTATGCAATCTATTTTTTGTTTAGTGGCAAGCTGTTTAGGTTACAATGTGAATCTAGGTGGTCTTTACTGATATTGGCAGAAGGAAACCTCCTACTGCCCAGCGATAGAGATAACAACAACATCTCAACACAGAAGACGCCAATAAGACAGCTGGAGAATTCCAAGACTCCCTGATAGCACTGGAAAATACTTTCTTATGTATTAATCAAAGCACAGTGACAGATGAAAGGCATTGGCATATCGTTCTGTGGATCAACTCAATCACTATGTGAAATAAAGATCTGTGGCTAATCATCCCAAGGAAATTGTGTTTAGCAGAATCACAAATCCTTACAATTTTAAGGACAGTTGACTTGAAATGTTCTCTCTAAATCCAAAACTTTATTACTAATAATGCAGACATGCTGTTACTCTCTAAACAATTTACCTTTTCGCTTTCTTGCTGTGGTGATTTGGCCATATGCTATAAGTGAATTATTACTGACCAGGGGACCGGTACTGCCCAGTTGTATGAAAGGTTTCATCACTCTGTCACAAAAAATTCCTGGATTGGTTCACTCATAACCAGGACACATATTTGAGACTCTGCATATCAAAAACGTAACCTAAAAATGTGGTAACATGTGTAATAGGTAATATAATAGAAATAGGATGAATGATTTTTTTTTTTCTACAGATTTTGAATCCACCTCCGTCACCAGCTACAGATCGATCTTTATACAACACTGAAGTGTTCTACTCCTCTAACAGTCCATCCACTACTAGATCTTACAGGTGTGGTTTCAGTATTATCGATTCATGGTCATGCGTGTGGTTTCTGTATTATCGTTTCATGTTCATGCAGTTGGGATTCTGTATCTGAAGGGAAGGTATTTAATGAGGTGTGAATGCCTAGATGCAGAGAATCTGATTGCATTTTCCTGCTTATCTTGCATATGAAAGTAATGGAAGAAATGGTTCAGAAGAAAACCCTTGTTATAGAAAATGTAAAGGTGGCTTAAAATTACCATGGGAACGTATTGTGAAGCCCAGAATATGAAAAATATGTTTTTCCCTGTTTTAGATATTACACTAATTTTGTTTTACTATGAACTATTATTTAGTCCAGGCATGGCCAACCATTGAAGAGTCACTGAATGCTTTAACATCATAGACCATAGTCGATACCTGACAAATCATGATGGGATTTGTAGTTTAACACCTGGAGTCACAAGTTGGCCAAACCTGATCTATGGAATGTTTGGAATAGAGTGTGGTAACCAGTAGTATTCTCATAGGTTGGCGAATAACATGATTAGGGCATTGTAAAGTTTTATGCTTAAAAAAAACAAAAACATTTAGACATTTAGTTAAGATTGTTTTGTTTTTTTTTGCAGACCTTACCTTATAAGAGGGATTGCTCCTCCAACCACACCGTGTAGCACAGACGTGTGCGACAGTGATTACACAACAAGCAGATGGAAAGCTAATAAATACTATATGGATTTAAATTCTGATTCGGACCCTTATCCACCTCCTCCCACTCCGAGGAGTCAATACATGTCAGCTGAGGAGAGCTGTCCCCCGTCACCGACCACAGAACGAAGTTACTTCCACCTTTACCCACCGCCCCCTTCTCCATGTACAGACTCCTCATGACCCCACGTAGAAGGATCCCGACCCTCTCATTTGTAAATATTTTTAAATATGAACAAAAGAACAAATATATAAATATATATTTTATGATTTTAAAGATAATTGATTGTTTTTATAAAAAAAAAGTAAAAAGAAGCAAGCAAAAATAAATGTGAATACAATGAATGAGTTGAGAGACTGTGAAAATTGTACAGTGGAAAAAATATTTATATATATATTTTTTTGTATTTAAGTGCCTGTTTAATGAGTCCTTTGGAATATGGTTATGATAGACCTTGCATTTCAGGTTTCTGACACGGATATCCCAGGTATCTGGAACTCTTCTGCTCTCCCTCTTAATAAAGCATTTGGGGTTGTAGGTTATACACAAAATAGCTGACTTGCTAAATGATAAATTAAAACAATTAGGTTTACACTAACCAATGGCACTGGGTTTCCAATACCCCAGCCCCAAGCCATAGGACCAAGTGATGTAGGATCAGATAAATTGGCTACCATTACCACTAGACTTTGTTAGTTTAATATGGTAACCAAGTGACCAGAGAAGCTTGTTAACATGATCTATACATCATACATTATTTAACACAATGCTAATGCTTTCTTAATTGATACTAAATTGCAATACATATGTAGAAATTTTACAAGTGTCATGAAGATTTTTGTTTTTGTAACCACATTGGACAGGATCCTGACAATATTTGAATTTGTATTGCTGAGAATGCAGATTCCCTTTCCTCTCTCTATGGGGTGCAGCCCACTCTCCCTCCATCCCCCATCATCCACAACCACCACCTCATACAGAGGGGAATTTGCCACTGGAAACCTACCTTAACTCATCTGCTTTTTCTTAAAAGCTTAAAGTGCGGGTGAATGTAAGGGTTTAGCCCCTATACAAACCAGATCTCTGCACCACCGCTTATAAGCAAAAGCAATGTAAAAGACTTATGCTATGATCCTGGCAGTGGATTCCTCTCCATATGGGTGGAGTGGTCTCCCCCCTCCTTTTCCTCCGTAGGGAGGGGAAACAACATCCGCACTTTGTTAGTCTGGATCCGGCCTAAATGTACTTGAATTCACTGATTGTGCCTACAGTGTCTTCCATGTACAACTGTAACAGTTTACTGCATTGTTTGTTACAATTGTCTTCAGAAATGCCCTTATTGATGGACAACAAATAATTACTGCTGCCTTTTTCCGTTCTCTTTTCATTCTTGTTCAGTATCCAGTCCATCATATTCAGCTGAAGCTGTCCATGGTCTACTTAGCACTTATATGTGTAAACCAATGAGGCTTACAGAAAGTTTAGGATTTGTAGGTCTTTTATGTTTCTACAATATGTAGTGCAGTAAACTACAGTCAAAATTAGAATTGTTGGAGATGTTTCTTTATTTTAAAAATCCAGATGTTCTATACCTGAATGTCTGTTTCTTTTCTGATTTACCAAAACTTTTTCTCTTCAGCTGGTAGATTGATAAGCTTTTTCATAAGCAAGTACATGTGGTTCAAACTAGATTTTGAATGTATACAATTTCTAAGTATATATATATATATATATACACAGTTCACATTACCTCAAATTAACTGTCTTTTTCGATGAAAAAGCCGACTTCTAAACTCAGTGTGAACGCTCCATTTACAAAATGCAGTCTACTGAAAGCTGGTGTTCAGAGCCTTCTTTTTAGAAGGGGTTTTGTCCTCCTATCCGGCTTTTTCAGTCAGTGTGAACACTAAAAGCTGGCTTTCCTCTCCCATTGTGTTTGTGCAGCGCTGATTGGCTCACGCAGTCAGCTGTTTCCAGATTCAATTTCCCCAGCAATTTCCCCAGCTCTACACACTGGCTTTTAAGCCAGCTTTTTCAAGGCTGGTAATGTGAATGGGGTATTAGTAAGTCATACTAATATAGGTACTAAGAAAGATCATCGAAGCAGAAATAAGGCCCAATAATTTATCATGTTAAACTAGATTTTAAAACTATATTAATATGCTGCTTGAACCAAAGTAGCCAGCTTTGTTCTTTATGTTGATCCGTAAATTGCATATCTCCAATAAATCTAAA
The DNA here is from genome assembly GCA_016617825.1 of Platyplectrum ornatum. NCBI lineage: Eukaryota > Metazoa > Chordata > Amphibia > Anura > Limnodynastidae > Platyplectrum > Platyplectrum ornatum. Next base: position 53,194 of record JABWIB010000115.1, on the reverse strand, counting down.
ACATTTTAATCAGACGTAATATTATAGTATATATATTCTAGTCAAAATGCAGACATGGGCCCGATTGAATTGACTTCCGTGAAGCCCTATATATTTGTTAATCACTGTTATGGACAGCTCGCTTCACTCATCTTTGGGCATCCTTAAAGCTTTTCAATCCACATAATACTAAAGTGCATTTAGAACAGCATTGATGGACAATCATTTTAGGATTTGACCTCCGTGTCTTTGGAAACCTGGGTTCTTGGCACTACAGCTATTAGATCTGTGCCATAGTGCACATCACTAAGCATTTGGCGTTCATCAGATTACATTTGTGTGTATAGCCTAACCCTTCAACCTATTGTTATGTTTTATATGTAAGCAGCTGTCTGTTCTCCTATAATATTTTTTCTATATCATTGAACAGCACTTCATAGAAATGTATATTTTGTATTGTAAAAAGGAAAAAAAAATGTTTTCACAGGAATACTGAACTTTTAAAACAAATTATTTATTTTGCTTGCAATATACTGTTGATGAATTGTTTTAGATGGTTGTTTCCATAATGTTGTTCTGTAGATAACAGCATATTAACTTGGGACATTAGACATTTTTATTAATGTACATCAAAATCACATTTCTTTCATCTTGTTTGAAATCTCTTGGGTACATACATTTCAGTAAAAGTGAAGCCAATTCCCAGAGAGACATTTTTCATATGTAACATTAATATAAATTAACTTTAGAAGATCCTAACGCCCTATATTGTGTGGTTAAGTCTTCCTTTGACAATCATCCATAATATTTTTCTTCAGAAGACAAAATGTTTGGCTGTACAATGATTGACAGTGACAACCGTAGAGGAGACAAACCCATGCCATCACTATCACCGTCGTAGCATAGTAATTTTTCACTTTGGCTTGAAAGATTAGTTTTACAAATCATCACAACTATATACATAATCAAGCTAAAATTAGTTTACACGCACAATGAACCTCTGTTTTACAAAAGATTGGCCAAATAATCCTAATGTGCCATTGATATTCTGTTTTATTGTACATTGGATATTTGCCTCCCAACAATACAAAATACACCTTAAATAGGATAAATGTAGAGCAACAGTATTTTCTGCTGTTGGCTGTGTCCTTGTACTCATTAGGTTTACAGTGTGCATGTGTGCAGAAAACTGCTTGAACCAAATACAACCTTATTTTTATATTGCTTACGTCTCCTTGGCCTAAATTCACTAAGCGGGGAGTTTGCAGGGGAATTGAAAAGTTGGGATGTTGCCCATAGCAACCAATCAGATTCAAGCTCTCAGTTTCATTTTACATACTGAAGAATGTTGGCTAACATTCACACTTTTCAATTCCCCTGCAAACTCCCCGCTTAGTGAATTTAGGCCTATGTGTTCTCTTTGTCTGGTATATGAAAACTTTACATGGCGTTTTTGGCACACTAGAAATTTACATCGGCTTGAATCCAAATATTTTGCAGGTGAGATCATATAAATAAATTGAATAAATGTTTTATGTTTCAATAAAAAAATATTATTTGTGTGCCTTAAATATTTAGCACCTATAAGTAATGGTTTATCCTTGTATTCTTGTGCTTTAAGATGTGTCATGCAGTTTAACTGCTGATGAGGAGAACTGAGCACACCTTGCTAATGCATGTTAATATTATGAATGATTTGGTAACTTGTTTTTTCTAAGATGAAGTAATTGCAATTTTAAGAATGTTCACCATAAAGCATTATTTTTTATGCTACTTGAAGTTGTGTTTTCTGTTTTCATACGATGAAGTATATTTGGGTTGTTTGTTGCTTTATGTCTTCTACCATTAGATGACTTTACCTGAGACTTGTGTGCTGCTTTGAAGCTGGCTACAAATTGCTGACATTCAAAAAGTGTCTTTCAATTGGTGATGGACAAGTTCCATTAGCATTATTTTTGTCTGAGCAGTTAAACAGCACATACACTTTCATGAATTGGGCACTTTTTTCCCCTCTTTTTTATTTTAATTGATGACGTCCTGAACGAGAGGCTGAAAGTGGACATGCATTTATAATTCGCTTTTTGTTTATTCAACTTCACACAACTGGATTCCAGAAGAATACATGAAAAGCACATCAAAAACTGTGCGCTATTGATGTGTTAAGCAGGCTTCATGGACTTGAATGCAATCCTGAAAGTATTTTCCTCTATTCCCTTGAACAACGTATACTACACCACACAAAGGCAGGTTTCAGAAGTTCCTTTATATGAAAAAAGTTCATATATCCAAATAGTTTCATGAAATAAACTATGCGGGGTAAAAAAAATTCTTCCTTATAATGAGCTTTTTGCTCTTTCATAATATATATTACCTTTACTTTTCACATTGGAACAGGGCCTGAATAAGAGAGTGTTATATGTGAATAATAGAGCGACAATCATGAGTATTTGGTGGCCGCAGCGTCATAAAAGCCAGAAGTTACTGCCCGCTTTCATGAATAAATAGTAAAAAAAAATAAATAAAAATTATAAAACTTTATATAAAAAACACTCACATTTATTAAATTTTTTTACAATATTTTTAATTTTTTTTTACACTTTTTAACCTTAATGAAGCAGGTAATTGTTCATAGGACATTTCCTGCTTCTACGCTTGCGCAGATCGGCAAACAGCTTTGGCAGGTGGCGGAGTCGCAGCCATGAATCGGGTCCCTTGTCTTTCATTTCTGTACCACACAATTTAAGCCAAATTAGAGATGAAGTATGTGAATCAATGATAAGAATTTATGGAATGCAATAAAACTAAGAAAAATGCTAAATTCTAACATCTCCAATATCTACATCTCCAATTTTGCAGGACATTTCTCAGCAGTCGCAAGTTATTTCTTGTTTAAACTACAGAAATTTATATTGAACAACAAAAAACAAAAAATGTACCTTTTTAAATGCTTTTGTTCCATGTAACGAATTCTAGTCCTGCATAAGTTGTTTACACACACAGGACCTGATTTATAACGCCACATCTGCCTTCCAGCTTGGCAAAGCCTGCATCCGTGTCCTTAATGAATCGGCATATTTAAATGAGAGAAGGGGGTTCCTTGCCCCTTCTCTCATTTGAATATGCAAATTTCACAGGGATTAGCCCTAGTAATTGGAGCCCAATATGCACCATGTCCTGACATGGTGTAAGGCTGGGAAGCAGGTAATTGTCCCATGCACAATTAAATAAGAAACTTGGTTAAATGGTAAAAGGTGAAAAAAAATACATTACAATCATTACAATGTTGTAAAGGGTTTATTTTATCCAAATAATTCTTTGGTTTTAGTTTAAACATAAATAAATAAAATAAAATTCATTGTAGCCAGCTTTTTTGGGCGCAGTGATCCCTGCATAGATATACTTGCAGAGCCTCTGCGCAAGGATGAGGGGTATATCGCATGCCCCTCTCCCTGTGTGCGATTCAGAGATGCATGTTTCTGAAGAAACATGCAGCTCTGAATAACTCGGATACGGTTACGGCTGTAACTCTTAATCAGGAAATTATTAAAATTTTACATTAATATGCTTTTTATTGATAAATGTGTTTCTTTTATTGTAAAGTCTGTTTTTGAAATGGTAAGTTCTCTACCTAGTATTGTTAATTAGCTCATTTTAGCTTTTGTTATATGATATGATATTTTAAAAGGCATTTGATGTTCCACATCCACTTAATGTGTGTTCTAATTAGGTTTATTATACCATGTGCTGTGTCCCTCTGATAAAGTTTCTATTGCAACAAAGATGTACTGTATTCTTTAGTTCTTGCACAGGAACTTTTAGTATATTACACTGAATTTCACTTCTTTGTTCTAAGGTTTTAAAAGTGCTACAATATTTTTTTATGCTTTTTTCATGTGTGTGTGTGTGTGTATATATGTATGTGTATATATATATATATATATGTATAAATATATACATATACATCAGCACACTGGTAGCAATTCAAACCAACTTATAGCAGGTATTGAACAAGTTTGTTTGGGTGTTGTTGGTTATATAAAATAATTGTGCAGAAACTAGAACACAACACTGCCAGTCAAATAAATCTTAAACAAGCTCATTGGACCTGATTCTTGCCTGCGTCTCCGCTAGCCAGGCACGGTGCAGGCGTAGCGCAGCATCGTAGATACAGGTAATGTCCTATGGACAATTACCTGTCTCATTAAGTTTTAAAAAAGTTTTACATTTTTTTTTAAAAAATATATGTATATGTGGTTATCTGTGGCAACCAGAATCACTGAATCCGGTCCGTTACCGCCAAAATAAAGGTTGTAATAATCCAAAAAGTAATTTTGTAATTATGCAATAGGAATGTCCCTGGCAAGCACACTTAATGAAGTCTTAACTAAATTGTACATTATTATGTATATAATATATATTATATTATATATTTATGGCTCATAGAATATTTACACTAAGAACAAACCATAGGGATGATTATTATTTATAGTTCTATGCTGTATGACTTAATTTTCCAGACGCCAACACTGTAGACTTGCCTACATACTTCTAGAGCTAAACAATTTTACAACAAAAAGGCTGGGATTCCTTCCACATACTAAGGAAGTGAACACTGATTTATTCTTTCCTATGTCAGAAAGTTGTGCTTTAATTGTTGCTTTGCAATTATAATAGTCCAAGATAAAAATGAAAAGGAAATAATCAGAGTATAGAGGATGAATGCATTGGCTTTTACCATTTCCTAAATCCTTATCTGGGGGAGAGGTCATTGGATAATGGGAGATAATGTAAGTCAATGGTTTCTTTTTATTTATTTTCTTTATTACTATAAGATACTGTCATTGGTACGTTTTACAAATCCACATGCTAGGGCAGGGGAACAGATCCAAAATAATAAAGATTGCTGCGTTTATATGTGTGACTGGACACACCACTCTGCGTCTGCCAGTTGTGAGCTTCTGGATGTGGTTTTCCACTCTGAACAGCCTTTTTCTATACCAAATGGCGAATGGAGAACCCTCCCCTTCCACTACCCTAACCTTAAATCACTGTTCCCTGCTTCCTAAACCTAACTTTTCTTTTAGCATACTACTCCATTCATAAAAATATATTGTATGTTAACTACTATGTTGAAATAGAGATGACCTTTAGCTGTCGGCTGTATCTCTTTCAAGATTTTGGGCAATTAGAGCTGCAAATACATCTACCTACTTTACTATAAAAACCACTTCAGACCCCAAGTAACCAGTATATCATTGGTACACACTGGTTGATAATAGGATTGTATTGGACGGGAGCATGTTGTACAGTCTTGCTGTCATTCAGACAAACCAACTTATATGGCACACTATACAATAATTGCGCATCGGCCAATAATTATCCAATTGGCCTTTTATGATCGCCTGTTACTTGTGTTTTACACTGGCCATACACTAAAGCAAGCATGAAATAATATCTATGATTTTTATGCTACAGTCTCACTAATTTTCCCAATTTCCAACATATGTTCCATAAGATAATTGTATGTTAATGTACTATTTTTATTGTGCCAGAAGAACTGTTTGCCCAAATACTATCCGATTAAGTAGTTTTTGTTATATTTATGAAAAATGTAAATAAGACAGTCCTGAACAGAGGGGCAGTGCTATTGTTGATAGTCATGTATCACTTCTAGTAGATGCTTCCGGTATTGTTTCATATTTTTGGCTCTGTCTATAGGTATCCTCATGCAACAAGACAAATGAAACAAGAGAAAGATTTACCAGTTTTGTTGTTTCAATATACATAAGCTTGTTTAGAGTTGTAAAGTTTGCTTTGAAAGGTTCATATTACAAGATATTGAGTGCTTAGTGCTGATATAAATTAGGAATGACAAAGGATCAAATAAAGGGACAATTATTGAATGCTTAATATAGAGTATAGAGAAACCCTCGTCGAAAAAATCTTTCCCAAAATTATATAATGACAATTATTTGTAGTAAAAATAGTTTTATTTAATTTGCGATAGGCTTTAATCAGATTTTAGAGTTATGTTTGGTAAGTACACAAGCAACTTGTTAAATTATTGAATGCTTGCCAAAAACATTAATGTAATGTAACTGTAATTGTATGAACAACGTAAAATTGCTCTAGTATATGGTCAGCCAATAATCACAGACATATGCAATACGTCTTACCCATACTATCGAGTGATCGACACTTAGGGGTATATTTACTAAGCAGGGAGATTGCAGTGAAATTCGAATTT
>JABWIB010000115.1:14534-38137 GCA_016617825.1 Platyplectrum ornatum | reverse complement strand
GATGTGGATGAGTGTAGTAGATAAAGACGCCATCTATGGATGGCGTTGTAAGTACCAGGTGGGATTTTCAAATAGCGAGTGAATGTGGCTTTGGCCATCCGCAGGAAGAAGATCAATATACGTGGCGTGAAAACACGTGGCTCCAGTGGCAATGCTAGGAATAGTGGCCCGATATTCAAAGTATATTATACACAACACAGGTGACTGTGGACTGAGCTGAAGACCGGGGGAGCGGGGGGATGTCCATTGCTTCAATATAACCTGTTTTGTCACTATGACAAAGACCATCAGGAAGGGAATCAATTCCCTCCACAAGGGCCTAGGCCCCAGGCCCTGAAGTCGCAACACAATAGGTCTCGAGAGAGGTGTAACACAAAAGATACAGGACCAAGATGCATGAAAAAGGAGGCTAAAGGCGCACAGCATTTGAGACAGTTTCCAGATTCCATAGCAACCATGTGGAGGTGTTGTGACGGGCCATATACATTTGTTATATGATGCGTAAATGCAGTTCTTGTAGCTGTGAAGAGTACAGGCCTCGAAGAATATGGTCTTCAAGAGAAAGAAAATGGTCAATGGAGGGAAGACCAGAAATTTCTGATTTTCATCGTAAGAAAACAGAGTACCAGTCTTTGTCTTTTGATCCCAACAGCAAATCACCTTGAAGATGATGGGTCTTATAAGGCCTGGATCTTGCAAGGAAATCAACTGCATCAGGGTGTCGGTATCCGGGTTGGGGGTTTGATAAGAGAGACGGCCACCCGGGTCAAAAATAGTGCTGATCGTGAGAATGCCTTTCAATTTCCAAATAAGAAAGTTGCCATTGTCCAGGCTTGGTGGAAATCAGGGTTTCCCCAGCTAGGGGCATAATGGGAATGTCTTGCCTATCTCGAAATAGAATGCTAGTAAGGAGGCCCGCATGTAGCATAGAGCATGGACAAAGTAAAAGAGCGCCAGGGGTGTACAAATGAGAAAGAGCCTCTCTGAAGGTGGCATTAACATATGTCTCTCTTTGTAACATCCAGTCAATGATGTAGTGGAAATCGACCGTAAAAGGTAGTGACATCTTGGATTCCAAGACCATCCTGCCCTCTAGGCAATTGCAACCTAGCGTAACAAACTCTGGGCTTTTTATTGCACCACAAGGCGAGAGCATTTGAAGAAGATAGGACCATTTTGGGAAGGTCACACTTTTTTAGGACGACTGCCTGACCAGGAAGCTAAACTGGGCTAGGATGAGACCTAGCAGACAGTGCAAGCAACTCAGGAATTGACACGTAGCTGGAAATGGAGCCAAATTGAGAGTGCAAGGATACAACAGTATGGAGAGATGCAGAGGGTTTAGACACAAAGAGCAGCATTTCGTCTGCAAACAACACTACTTTGGCTTCTTGGTTATTCACAGAGATTCTGGAGAAGTTAGGGTGACAGAGCAGAGCATTATCCAGAGATGTCAAGGCGAGAGCAAAGAGAAGTGATGAAAGGGGACACCCCTGTCAGGCCACAGGCTACAGCAAAAGTTGGGGAAACACAGCCATTGCTAGCTACACAGGTGGATGCAGAGGAATAGTCAGTAAAGAAATACATTGAGAAGGGAAGCCAAATAGGAAGCCAAGTAACCTGGTTGAAGGCCTTTTCGGCAACAAGGGATAACAGTAAGCAAAGATCCGTAGCTCCCTGGTCACGCGTGGAATGTCTGCCCCATATAAATCCCGTTTGATTCACTCTGTCAGCCAGGATCTTGGTGAAAATGAGTGTTTACGAGGGATATGGGTCTATAGGAACCCGGGAGCTCTTGATCAGGACCTGGTTTTGGGATCACCTGTATGATGGCCGAATTAAAATAGCGGGGGAATTGGAGAGGAGTCTGAAAGCTCTCAAACATTGCCCACAGGAACCCGACCAACTTTGGCACTAGAATTTTGTAAAATTCAGTACTATATGCATCAGGGCCAGGGGATTTTCCATGCTTGAGTCGCTTGATTGCTTTTTCGACTTCCTGAGTAGAAATGGGGACCAAAAGAGTGTTGCATTAGGCATCAGTGAGGCAAGGCAGAAATGGTCCTTGGCCTGTATATCCAATGAGTCCTGAGAGTATAGATTGCTGTAGAAAGCAGTAGTGCTGTGAAATAATATACTCCAGAGTACGAGATTGAAAATCCTTTTCTGTGAATTACATGATCGAGCCGTAGAACCGCTTTGGCAATGGGTTGAGTGCATCCTTTATTTCCAGGATGTGGGATATGCCCTATATAAGCCATTTAGAGAACTGCATGCATACAGTAAGAGTTTGTAAATGCTACTCCAAGAGAACTGTGAATCCAGAGAGTAATAATTGTATTGTTACACTGTACCCCATGCTATGTATGTACTATCACTATGTATGGCGCTGCAAAAACAATGTGGCACATGCTGTATGTGTATGAGAGTGAGAACACCTGCTTTGTATGCATTGAATACCTTTTTTTCTGAAATGGACTGTGGCTTTATGTTGACAGTAAAGCTAATGTGTTAGCTACTTGCATTAGGTAACCTGTGACAATATAAGTAGGTTGATATATAAAAACTTCTAAAAAGTGAAACTTGAAACATTGCTCACAGCAACCACTAGCAATTATTTATCTAGCCTATTCTCGAAAATGTCATTGGTTACTATAATAGATATGTTTTTCATTATATTTTCCCATGCTTTATATTCTGATGAGGACATTTAGTGGCTACATGGCTTAGACTAGGAAATAACAGGAAGGGTAGATGATGTAATGATTACTTGAATTACTAGGGAGACTTCTATTATCAAGTCCTCAGAGTTCTTACAAAAAGAAGGTTATAGACTTGTGAGGTCTTGGTCATCCTGTCTCTGATCTGGCAGTATCTTATGAAAAGACCAGACAGAGAATTATAAGTTCTACTGTCTTACTGTTGAACAGATAATGCAACAGACAGATAAAATGTTGAGAGGAGTGCCAGCATAACTGGACACAAATAGAAATAGGTGAGATCTTCTGAGCCTTTAGTACACGTGCAATTATCCTACCACATATAAAGAGTTCTACCTCCGCTTAAAAACTGAATGTGATATTGTGGACTATGCTGGTGTTTAGTTTGTAGAGATGAAGTCGATAGGCCGGAATTTTAAGTGCTGAGGTTCTAGCGTGTATAAGGCCAAAATTGTATATTCCTTTTTTGTTGTGGGGAATGTACATGTTACAATTGACTTAAACCATGTTGAATTGCAGGGGGGTAAAATGAATGTCAGTGTTTGCATGCAGGGAGAATACTTTATTTTTGTATGTTGCACACAGATACTGACCAGCGTTACTGTTACACTGTTATTACACTTGTGATAGGAAATCTCACCTCTCAACTCTAATACTATTTGCAACTAATGGAATTTAACTCCCCTGAAATTCAACATGGTTTTGTCCTCTCATGAGTCGAGAGCAAGTGAATAGTACCTAAAGATCTTGTCCAGTCTACCTACACATAACTTGTAGGTCTGAGGGAGCTGGGCCGATGTGCAATCTGAAAATACAGTTGAAGAACCATCCAGGCCCTGTTTGTAACTTGACTATATTTTATTTTCTGAATTTGTACATTTATAATCTCAACCTGACAGAGTCCTAGTACACAAACACACACATATATAATCTATATTTTTGTTGTTGTTTTGTAACGTACAGTTAAATTACTAGTCTCTTCCAGATAATGTCTTCCGATTGTCACGAATAGGTAAGAGAATAGATTATTTTGTTTACCAAATAAATGATTCATTTTCCAAAATCCTACTTTGTTAATTATTTGTGGGATGGTTTTTATCTTACAATGAGTATCAAGGTCACCATCTTATAACATCAAACAGTGGGAAAGTTAAGTATGTACTTGACATCTCTTAGTAGGACTAATTATCATTATTTGAGGTTATCATCTATAATTAAAAGTACTGCACAAAAGGTATGTAACAAATAACGACATAACAGCATGCCATCTGCTAAATGTCAAAGTAACAGGTTTAATTGACAATATGTTTATGTTATCTATCATTGTTATTTAAAGTAAAAGTTTCTTATTTTGCTTTTTTTTTTGTCCCTGTCACGTAATAATATATGGGGGTAAATTTACTAAGCGGTGAGATTGCAGTAATATTGGAAAGTGGGCATGTTGCCCATTGCAACCAATCAGATTCAAGCTCTCAGTTTCATTTTACACTCTGGAGAATGTGAATCTCACCGCTTAGTAAATATACCCCATGAACTTTAATGTCTCTGTAATATTAGAAACAGAGAGAAATATTCATTTATCCACTTAGCACTGCCAGTATGGGCCGTGTGCTGATCTATTATGGTAGCTGGCAACAGTGAAAAACTAAAACATCCTGATGAGGGAGACTACCCCTCACTTCACCTTCATTATCTTGTAATTGAATGAAGCCCTTATATTGCACCATGCAATACCCGTACTGATGTGTTGTGTAGTCTATTTCTATGCACGGGTTATTGTGTCAGTACCTTGTCTTTCCGTGTATGTTTCTCTTGAGCTTTCCTGATTCCTGAGTATCCTTTATCTACATGTGTTTTACCTGAATCCTGCTGTATCCATGTTTGTATCTATGTATGAAAAATCCAATCAATCGAGCAATTGCTGTTCCAGACAATTCTGCTCTATCAATGGATAGTGCACACTAGTAAGGAATCTACTAACCTGTTGTTTGATAGTGTGATCTGAGATAGAGATAGAGACATATATCACCTGGAGTGTGAATGAGTCTAAACATGGGGATTTAATGAACAACAGAAGGGTCTGGGTGTCATTTGAGAATGCATTGTGGCCAAAGGCCAGATTTGACAACAGGTGCTTGCGGCGGAAATGAAAAAAAAAATCTTGGCCTCATTTGGCTATGAGAAAGGTGACCTGCTGTATTGTGCTGATAAGGGATCATTTGTCTCTGTGTTAATATGCCTCTCTCCTTGGGTGGTTAATACTCTAAAGAATACTTATGTACACTGAGTACATAAATTTTTTTATGGGAGACTGATATAACTGATTACATTCAGGGGTCGAAATGGGGATTTTGAGGTGGGGATATGGTACTAAGCCCCACCCCTTGCATAAGCCACACCCTCTCAGGACCCGCAATTTTGTAATACAGTTTAGAAATATTGTAAACCCAGCTTTACCACCATTTACTACTACAGTACCTATCTGTCTCTCCAGCATAACAACTTTCACATCCTGCATGCTCTATGTGAATTACTTCATGCACTGCTATGGGACATCTATCTGTTTCTTTAACAAACCATCTGCTACATCCTAAATCTGGAACCATCCGAGTGCTGTCAGTTCACAGCTATTCATTGTCCTCCTTATCATCTTCTTTACTCTCTGGTTCGGACAGAGCTCTATCTGCTATTTTAATGCTCTGGTCCTGGAACTACAACCAAGCAGCCAAGTCGATCTGGGACGTTGGTGAACCGGGTTGTGTTAGACTATCAGTAGATATTTTTCATGGATCATCTTCAATCCAAGACAAATTGCAAATTACTGTTACCTAACGTAACCTCAACCAACTCTGATAGTATGTAGCAAAGAGAATTATATGTAAAGCCTGCATGCTTCTAAATCTCCCATGGAAGGTATTTCTCTCAACCATCTTAATTCTGAATATAAACCCTTAGTCTCGCTGGTCAGCTATTACAGTTATGATATTTGAACACTTACAATACAGAAACCTTTTGGAATCTAAAATGCTTACCAACTTCATGGACAGAAGAGGTCTTTGTAAACCTGCTGCATATATATATCTGACATTTAGTTCAGTTTAGTATGCTGCATGGTGACCACTGTGCTCATCTCCTTATCATTTTGGTTCTGTAGAATAATAGCATGGAACATTATTGTTGGGGGAATAGCCATTCTAAAAAAAAATATACAAACCTGCAGATTTAGTGTTCGGTGGTTTGGAAACTTGCTGTGTAAAACCACTGATTAAATCATCTTTGTAGCAATTGTCGATTGTGTTAAAACTACCTCTCACTACTGGGAAATGAAAAGAATAAAGTCAGTTAAGGCATGTTCCTCTTATGTTGAGTGAAATAAAAATCAATAATTAACACTTACCATTCTGAAGACTTCCCCCTCCAAGTTCCCCCTCCAAGACTATGCCCCTCCAAGTTTTTCCAGTGTTGGAGTGACAAATTATCAAATATCTGACCTTTCTAAGTAAAAAGCAGGCGGTTACGTAAAGTGAAATTCCCCCTCGAAGCCTCCAAGAAATAATGGTTTTCGTTTTTCCAGGACATCAGTTTTGAAATATACAAAATACAAATCTCCAGACTTACTGGAGCTCACATATAGAGGGAGAAAGGAGGACTGGAGGCATACATTCAGGGGAAGAAACAATGAGAACAATACATACAGTAGAAGATAGGAGGATGGGGGGGAACAAGGTGGAAATAGCACGTCTGGTGGATTACATGGGGGAGATAGGAGGACTGAGGGTATACAAGGGGAAGATAGAAGGACTGGGGCATACAGGAGAAGAATAGTAGGGTCGGGCACATACACTTGGAAAATAGCAAGACCAGAGGCATTCAGGGGAATTATAGGGGGACTGGGGGCATTCAAGGGAAGAAGACGGAGCGTATCATACAGGGGGAGGCAGTATAGGAGGGCTGTAGGTATATAAGGGCACAAAGGATGCACTTCCAGCTATGAAATAGCAAGTTCAGACAAAGATGCTGTGTATGAAGCCCACTATACAATAATGTAATTGTCACTCTTCCTAATGCAGTTTTTTTTTAGTTTTTTTTTGTGATTTTTATTAGTTTTGTTTCTTTTCTTTCATTCCATTGTAACAGTATAAGACTTATTGTTTATGTATTGGTTCATTCAGTGGATCAGATTCTTTTGAGCATGTTAAAGCTTGCAGCACTTACAGGATGTTGCTAGTATCTTATTAAATACATGCTTCTCTTACTTACGTTTCATTTATTGCTTAAAAATATTACCAGGTTTTGCCCAGGATCCCGCACAAACCTTAATCCTTAATTATATTATTTTACATTTATATTATTTTGCGATAGTGTAAATAGCAAAAAACAATAATATATGTGTTTTACACATGCGGTTTTGCTATACTCTGCCATTAATCACATCATAAATTTCCAGGTCATTTTTATTAACCTAGTAATCTGACCTTTACTGTAAATGAAGTATATAGTCATTAAGATAGTGCCAGAGGAACTGATTTATCCTTATTATCTCAGGATGTGGTTAAGTGTCTGAAGTTGAATAGTTCAATAAGACATTTATTTAACATGTTTGACTGATAATCTAATGTGTTACTCATAATTTCTACAGTCGGAGGAAAACGACGGTCTGGAAATGATTTCTTTCAGCTGTGCCTTCTATAAGGTAAAAAGAAGCAAAATGTAGTCATAGTGTCAATCTGTCCTTATGATTATATTCAATCATGGCAAGAACAGTAGTGAGTCTAATTCAATCATTTCAATGCAGGAGAATGGAGGTTTCATTACACAGTGAAAAATTGCTATAATCATTTTGATTAAGAAATATGTAATAGCTCATAGTATTTCGTGGTGTCCGAAATATCCATTCCAATGGAAATCTACCATATTTGACTGAAATTTCATGAGGTGTCAAAATATACGAATGAAACTATATGTTGTCCCAATTCAAACTGTAATTCAGCTTCTTCAGTGGAAAAGATTTGGAGATTGGAGGCTTTTTTCAAATTTCAATTTAAAAATAAAATGTAAAAAACGGATTCATATAAAAGTATTACAATGGATTTATATATAAGTAGAAGCTCTCTGAAATTTATTGCAAAATTTATTGTTGTTATTAAAACGACAAAAAAGCAAGCAAGATGTCATTTTAAAAATGGTTCTAATGTTTAAATGTCAACAATAAAAAAAAAACTGAATAAATATCTTCAGGGAATTGATACAGAAACCCTTATTTAGGGCACTATGAGAACAGCATTTTCACATATGATACAATATGTGACATTGCCATAGGGTTGTGGCTATCTCTCTACAAATGAAGTGTAGTGTTACCACCGATATATATAAATAAATTACCCCCTGCTATAATCCTTTCCTCACATAGGTATATTATTCAGGGTTGAGGCTTCTGAATTTCAATCTATTCCCTTTACTTTACTTTTCTTCCCTGTTTTTTACATATGGCTAATGGTTCACATAGCAGCAGAGTTGAGTTGTTCCTTCTCTTGGACAATGAGCGTCGTCTGATGCTTTTCCCAAGTAATATAATATAACTTTTTAGAACAAGGAAAAAGAGTAGAATTAGGGTCTCTACTCCATGAGCTCATATCAAACACAGCTGTGACATGGGAGCTGATTCAAACTGTGAAAACAGAATTAGACTTGACAGGTGAAGTTTCCCAGCTTGTGAAATTGTTGCAATTGTTGCAAACTGTTTTCTTTGCGTGCAATAAAATTACCGCTTATTTGCACCCCTCACATTGCAAGATGGTTTTGCTCAGCTCTACACTTGCACCTAAAAAAAGGTCCCCCAGGATCTTAGGTCAAATTAAAACATGAATGTGTGGATATATGGATTTATTTGCATTGACTCATGAAGAAGGGAAGTGACAGGAAAGTGTTGTTCAAGACCTTTTTGAGATGGTTAAATTGGTTTTGTACGTTTGCTGTATGTTATTTATATATAATTATTATATATATATATATATGGCCCTGTGTAATAATAAGTATTTCATTTAGGATAAACAGGAAACATTACAGATATTGATTGGAAATGTTCTGATAGGTTAGTTACATCTGATGTACAAGCTGGCCTGGTGCTAGATCTCCAGACAGACATAGCACCGCGCCCCTCTGCCGGCGAATGACAAAGGGGTCATAGGAATAGGGTCTAGAATTGTTTGGATTATAGGGAGCAGAAAGTGGTGATAAATGGAACTTTTTCTAACTGGTCAGGAGTTTTTAGTGGTGCTGGGGCCACTCCTTTTTAATATATTTATAGATGACCTTGGTGATGGCTTAGAGAGCAAAGTTACTATTTTTGCAGATTATACTATAATATGCAGAGTAATAAAATCAGAGCAAGATGTCGTTTGTCTACAAAGGGACTTGAATAAACCGGGGGATTGGGAAGCCAAATGGAAGATGAGATTCAACATAGATAAATATTAATAATAAAATTATGCATTTAGGTCACAACAAGCAGCATGCAACCTACACATTACATGGGGTTCATTTAGGGGAGTCTTCAATGGAGAAGGATTTAGGGGTGCTTGTAGATGATAGACTTAGCAATAAGGCACAATGTCAATCAGCAGCAGCAAGGGCCAATAAGATATTAGCATGTATAAAAAGGGGCATAGATGCACAGGATGCCTGTATAATTTTACCACTCTATAAATTGTGAGGCCTCATCTGGAATACAGGGTACAGTTCTGGCACCACTCCATAAAAAGTACATTGCAGAACTGGAACGACAAAAAAGTGTTAAATATAATGATAAGCAAGATGTCATTTTAAAAATGGTTCTGATATTTAGATGTGTTTTCACAACAATGAAAAAAAACTTCCCAGAATAAATATCTTCAGGGAATTGATACAGAAACCTTTATTTAGGACACTATGATAATGACATTTTCACATATGGCATTTTCTATAAATAGTTGTGAGGCCTCATCTGGAATACGGGGTACAGTTCTGGGCACCACTCCATAAAAAGGACATTACAGAACTGGAACGAGTTCAGAGAAGAGCAACAAAACTTATAAAGGGTATAGAGTCACTGATGAGGAACGGCTCGCAAGTTTGGTCATGTTTACTTTACTTAACATACTTTACTTAATATTACCTTAGTCAGGAGGGAGCTTTTGTATATTTAGTCTGATTCAACTTCAATTCTAAAATTAGGATCGCAGGCGATCCAAAATAGGTCGATGTTAACAAACTGAGGTATTTTTTTCAACCTCAACAACCATGTTACTCAACAACCCTAGCGAATTCCCCAGTTTGTAAAAAAAACAGGACTGAGGGGAATGATGGGTATAAATGCAGGACTGTTTATATAAATATCTGTCAATGTTAATTAAAATAATTACCTCAAAAATAAGCCCTATGGTGTTTTTTGGACTAAACAAAAATAAGACAGTGTCTTATTATCAGGGAAAACACTGTAATATCATGCAATATAGTTTATACAGTTCAAACTCAAAAGTGGCCATAGAATAGACAAAAGTGCATTGCATTGTACTGTAAACTCGTTATGCCTGTTTAAAAAATAGTATGCTATCATATATTCACTATTTTTATATTTTATATATAACATCTTATTTCTATATCTAATAAAATATAAAAATATAAATAAAATATTAGTAATATAATAGTTTAATAGTAAATAGTTTTGCGCTGTGATACACTAGTATAAATACATTTGGTTCAGATACATTACCAAGCAATAACCAAATTAACTAGTTTACATACACTTTTCTTGATTTTCACAGCTATTAGATTATTTTGGTCGAAGCCATGGAAATCTTGAAAGTATGTACCCAGCAATATTTATGTGTACCAGGACCCGATTCGGAGCTGCTTCTTCTTGAGGAGAAGCAGGGAAATGCTCAGTTCAGCAAATTTAGTCTCAATTTTTGTTTATATTTTTTTTTTTATACAGTAAAAAAAATAAAACCTGCTGTGAAAGTGCAGCAGCACTCACTGCACATCAAAGCAGCCATTAAAGCCATCATACTACTTCTGCTGACTTCCATACGCACCAAGTTCTGCAGCACACAGTGCACAGACTGCAGCTATGGAAGCCGGAGCCTCTGCGCTCGCCTTTACCTGCTATTCAGGGCTGCATGTCTGTGCACCTCTGACTAGCGCTCACACTGCGTGCTCACAGGGTGCAGGCAAAAACTCTGAACCAGGTCCCTTGTAACTGCAAAAGTATAGCATACTGACAAACTCATTGTTCAGATTGTAACTTTTATTTCTATCATTTCTCAAAATTAAATATTCACGCATTTTAAGGGTTTTGTGTTTTAAATTCTATTTCCATATAAACTATTCATTTGTTTTAGTAAGCCTCTTGGTAAGCCTCTTGACTGAATCAAAATTGTTGATAATTAAGCTTTATAAAAGCTAATTAGTATAGCTAATTGGCCCGTGTTTTCGCTAAACATATTTCTCTATGAATAGTACCCATTTTCAGCCTCATTTTCTATGAATATGATCTAACAAAACGCAGGCTCACTCAGACAATATATATCCATTAAGTAATTATGCAAACTAGGTTCAGTCCTAGGGCACATGATACCATTTCTAGCCCATAAAAGATCAGTAATGTCTTTATATTCATCTTTATTTACATCATTTGATTTTCATTTTCTTTTCTTTACTTTGGCAATCCATAACAATTACTTGCAAGGAAAAAAAAATATAAGAACTGTCAGTTTAAAGTGAAAGTGAACTTTACAATGTATTAACATATTGCTTGTTTTCATTCATGCGAATAACTATCATTTTATTATCTTTTCAATCTGTATGCATATTCAATATGTTGTGCAGCGAATGCATATGCCAAGACTACTGGTTATGGATTGGGACCCAACATCCATCCAGGACACAGTTACTTAGTCTACTCTAGATCATCTTGTCCAACCTGCGGCCCTCTAGGTGTTGTTAAACTACAAGTCCCATCATGCTTTAACTGCTTAGACAGTTTATTCCTGACAAAGCATGCTGGGACTTGTAGTTTTGCAACACCTGGAGGGCCGCAGGTTGGATCTACCTTTTCCCATGCACCCACACCTGCTGTGCCATCATCTTTTGGGAGTGTTGGGCCCAACCCTGGTTTTGTGAATAACCATCGCTGTTATATTTGCGACCAGACAGGGCACTTCAGTGCTGCTCGCCTTTAGCGGAAGCGACTTAAGTCTGCGGGAGGGGGGCTACCCAACAGATTCATACCAGCAGTACTGTGTGTTACCTGAACCCAGGAGAGACAGGTAGATAACCTACAAGCAGTTATCATCAATGCAAAGGTGACTTTGGTTTACGTGACACAGGATCGGGCCTTACACTGGTGCGTCCAGAACTTGTGAGATCCACAGACATTATTCCTGTGTCTGTGAGAGGGGTGAGAGGGGTGCGCCCTGCTGTGCTTGTGGCACGTGTATATTTGGATTTGGGAACAGGCAGGGGTTTGAGGGATGTGGGGATAACGGACAATATACTCGCCAATGTGTTGCTGGAAAATCATATGGGCATAATATTCTCACAGAATGTGACTAATGACAATGTTGATGCCCCCTGCTTTATCACAGATACCCGGTCCTGTGGGAAAGTCTAGGGGGAATATTGCTAATAATGCTGATGTGTTGTGTGCGGAAATTGTGCTAACTGGAAAGGGTGGTGGTTCTGGGGAGGAAGATGTTAATGGGGACATTGATATTATAAGTGAGTTCCCAGTCTCTACTTGATGTGGCTGTAATTATCAGGCAATGGCTAAGGCTTAAGGTTTAACTTTAGGACCCCACTGACACCAAAATTAACCCACGCCCCCCTCCTTCTCATTCTGACCCAGTAGCAGCTGTAACTGTGAGGAGAAGGGGGGTGAGTAACTAGCAGGCCTGATCCTAACCCAGTGACATACCCTGCCCCTTCTGAACCCCCTTCAGGCCTTCCAAAAAGCACAGCGTACTGACTCAACTTTGGAATACTTGTTCTCTCTGTTTCCGCTTCCCTTTTCTAGGTTTGAAACACATTATATAGATAACTGTGAACTCAGCATAAGTGTAATAAGTGTTTTGTAGGAAAGTGTTTTCCGGCAAATATGGCACATACCAATTTACATTAAGTTATTAAACTGTATCTTGGTCACAGACTAATTGATAATTGGTCCCATCAGCAGTTTATTGTGCAGTATATGGTAAAATTAGTGTGTCCCTAACTGATCTATGTATTGCAAGGCTGATAATGCCTTATCTTTAACCCCATGTTATGGTTATCAAGGTTATTCCTTCCATAAAAGGCCTTCTAAAAGATGCAAGCATTCTGAAATCCATTGCCTAATGTCAAAAGATATTACATTCTGTGCAGCATATCCCAGTGTACCCTCATCTGAAGTAGCTAAACAAGTAATGTTGTCCTAGTTACAGATTGCTCATGCTAATAAGGGTAATTGCAAACAGCAAACATTATGCCTTATTACTCATATGCATGTAATGCTATCACTAAAGGCCGTAATTTTTTACATTGCATGCCTGTTCTAGATCATTTGTCTGCTGTCAATGTTGGTGTTCTTTAGAGCTGTATAATATTTTGTGAATTTGATTCTTCACATAATGACATTAGAATTTGAACCTTGCAACTACAATGCACGTGAAATTGGAATTTTTTCTATGTAATAATCTGTGCAAAACCTATAGACGACTTAAGTTTTAAGTATGCCCAAAGCCAAAAAACAAAGTCACCCAATGGATGGGGTGGGGAAGAGACACTAGGGGATCCTGCCCCCTCCCCCACACACCTACATTTTGCTAGGGTATAGTGTTGGCTTGGTTTGGTGGATCCATTGGAAGAGCAGCATAAGCATAGCTTTACCCCTGCTATACCTGCATGAGAGAGGGGAGTGACTTGGGAGTTCACTGCCCTCTCCCGTTCTGACGCACTGGATCTGGTCCCATGAGCGGATAAAATAACTTAATGGATGTATACTATTATAACATAGTGTAGTGACTGCAACAGTCAAAAGCTGGGCATACACTATAAGATAAATTGTTCCAATCGAAAGATTTTTGAAGAGTGGGTAAAACCGTGTTGAATTGCCCCCATAGGACTGCATTGTCTCTGGTCTCTTATGTCCCAGCTCCTATAGATCTTCCCATATATGTCTCTATTGTCCCCCTCTTTCCTGCATGTGGGTTAATATAGGACAATGTAAAGCTCCCCTGCCATGGTGTACAGCACACTATCATACCTGTGTTAGCTCTATGGGCTCAGTGTGGTAGGTGAGTGGTAGGCTGCCTGCCAGTGTCCCGCTCTCCCCCTCCTTTACCTTAGCTCCATCTTAGCTGTGAGCAATGTGTGCAGCTCTGGTATCTGAGGGCAGAGAGGAAAACGCTGCCACACAACAGGAGACCTGAGAAGGCTGCAAGTGAGATTCAGCTATGTGGCTTGATAACTGTAACGCAGACTCGGCACCATTCAGGACAATGACTCAAATATAAGCTGAGGGGGAGACTTTCAGCACAAGAAATGTGCTGAAAAACTGGGCTTATACTCAAGTATATACAGTATATTTCCTAATCATAAGTGTGTCAGATAATCCTCCAGTCTACTCAGATCATTGTTTTTGCTCTACTCTGTTACATATCTTTGTCATCTGCAAATAGGCATACTTTACCATGTATGACAAGTCTAATGTCCACAATAAGTATATTAAATAGTACTGTTTCCATTACTTTCCCTTCTATGCAAGACTCATTGGTTACCCAAAGTTCCTCAGTTTTTCCCCCGTAATGCTTATTAAAGTTAAATTCACCATTCCTTCACACCTTTATACCCTTCCTCCAATTTTTCCAACTCTAGCTTTCCCAAACAATTTATAACCCATTATGGCCAAATCACAGTCATTATTGTCATGGCACCAACAATGTCTAGGTTATCTTGAATTATAGCTACTACTTCAGGGAGTTTATTTTCTACGGTTCGGGGAGGGGACAGATTTAGAAAGTTATGTTCCAAAGAAACTGAGTGGATTTTCTGCTTACACAGCCTGCATCCGGATGGATTGAATGAGGCGTTGGATTTTATGGATAACATTACATAATGGATAATAAAACTCTATACTCCTACCGTGTTTCCCCGATAATAAGACACTGTCTTATTTTTTTTTTTGGTCTTATTTTGGACCGTTTGGCAAAAAAAATAGGGTAGGTCTTATTTTTGGGGTAGGTCTTATTATCGGGGAAACGCGGTATGTTATCTTTTTCCCTTATTTTTTTATTAATTATATGTACCTATATTATGTCATTTCATTTAATACTTGATTGTTCAAAATTATAAATACATTTTTTCCTCTTTTTATGAGAATTTAGACCACTGTCTCTATAAATATATAGAGGATTAGTAACTATTTACATAGATGTATGTGTACAAATGTAACATCTCCTCCATATAGGACTTTTATGTAACAGAGTGTTAACAAATGAGATAGATATATATAACAATTCTTTGCATATTACAATTTTGTCATAATATTATATGAAAAATAATTTCATCTTTTTCCCCATATGTTTGCTATGCTGTGGACGTCTTAAGAGCTCTTCTCTACACTTGATGAATAATGATTACAGCTGAGAGACAGGTGGAGTTTTATAAGCATCCACCCCACACTAGGATACACTGCTTTGAGAAAGTCTGAATTTACCAGACGAAACGCGTCAGCAGGACTCATAATACACACCCAGGACATTTGTCTTTGCTATTGAAGTTCTAACCACAGTTATCTTAACAAGTTGATCTGAAGTCATTTTGAATCTTTGTTTATAGGAGGAGACATACTTTTGAATAACCCACTCGGGCGATGTAACCAGTGAGCAGGGGACGCTGGATGGACATTACCTAAAGGTATTAACCGAGACGGTTTTGCTGGGGGGAACACCCGTTTCGCATTCAGATCAGCTTTGAGTTCTCGTGTACCTGTCCTATTCTGCTCTATTGAGACTGTGTTGAAAAATAGCGCTATTAGAGTTGTTACCATTTAGTACCTACCAACTGAATTTATAGATTATTATGAGTGGATGTGAATGATATAAATTAAATACTACGTATCGTCCCCCTGCTTCCATACTGACTGTATTGTATAGGCATGCTGTGAACCATCCCTGTGCAGAGTCGACTGCTAATAGAACAACTTTTATCCTTACATCTAATGGAAAATTCTTTCTTTACCCCTAAGGAATTCTGTTGCGGGACTCCAATTTACAAGTGTCTGCAGGATTACCTCTTGAGTGTGCCAAAATCTTTAGACGTGTCCAAAGAACTATTACATCCATAATACATATATATGGGTGTGATGACAAAGCCATTACTGAATCATATACGTTGTGATGACATCTGATCTATTCATTGATTCGATTTTTACTTTTGTGCCGTGGTTTGTTTTGATATACATTAGTCTTCATTTTTTTGTCTTTTTGCAGATGAACAAAACATATGTAATATGACAGATACACAAGGGGTAAAGATAAATGATGATCTAGGTAGACTGGAGTAATGGTCAACAGTGTGGCAACTGCAGAACTTTAATGCCAAAATATGCATAATGTTGAACTTGGGATAAAAAAAAAAATCCAAACACTCATATTTCTAACAGCATTAAATTAATAACTACTGGGGAGGAATATAAAGGAATGCAAAGTTACCTTGAAAGGGATACAACTACATAGAGCATTTGGAAAAATAAAAAGCAACTACAATGGTAGGCATGTACAAGAAACCATAGAAAGAAAGGATAGAAGAACTAAAAATGTACAGCTTGGACCACAAAAAGGGAAAGCGGAATCTGATGATAGCAGCTTTTAAATACATCAATGGGTGCAACCAGGCACAGGAGGGTGATATTTTTCAAAGGAAGACGTATTCCAACATGACATGAAACAGAGGAAAATCTCCTGTTTAGAGGAAATGTTTCACAGGTCATAAATGGAAAATCTTCAATCCCATCTGATATATTGGATGATTGTGTGTATCCAGCTTTCTTATATTATATCTATCTATCTATCTATCTATCTATTACAAATAATATGAATAATAGTTAATGCATTTTTATATTACATAGAAATGAAGTGCACCAGAATGAAAACATTTTCTTAGTGTTTACCCTTAGGTCAGATTATTAATTAGTCTCTCCCTCTCAATAATATATGAATGGTGGGTAATAGAATGTATTCTATATTGTACTGTGGTCATTATGGTGCAATGTGCATTGTATGATGTTCATTATATATAATCATTTATAATTACTCCTAGTCAACCATGTCTATATTTTAAGCTATATTTCTCCTTATGTGACAGTGGGGGTATAACCGGTTCAAGCAGCCCATAACGTGCAAACTCTGCCTTGCAGTATTTGATTGTAGTCACTGAGGATAGGTCAGGGTGTAGCTCCACTTCCCAAAAATCGGAGTAGTGGTCAACGATCACAAGAAAGTCTTTGCGTGTGTTGGTATCTCGCCTTTCATGTTAGACCAGTACAATGTATGTTTCGCATGTCTGTAACATGCATCGCCTCCAGTGTGGCTAGAATGTATGCATGGTCCCTTATACAAGATACTGTTCTGTATTTTGATCTCTGAATGACCAAAAGTCCCTTTTTGTGACTGGGGTCTGCTCTTTCAATTCTGGTCATCCAACCAATACAATGGACTTCAGTGTCTGCAAAGTTTCATAGAATACGGCACCATCTGATGTAGTCACTGATCTGTAATGTTTAGATACTTTGCTTGGTTGATCTGTGCAATGTCAATCCATATTTGATTCATGGTGCATACAGTAGTTGACAATGTTTGACTCCTGATTTCCCATTTGCAGCTGTTGCTCTACTTAGAGTGTCACTTCTCAGGGCCAGGCTTGTTGACTACATTGAGGTTGTAAGTTTGCAAGGTGAGCATCATGCTTTGTAGCTGTTTTGGAGCACATAAGAGGCTTTCGGAAATGGCAATAAGAGGTTTGTGATCTGCTTTGTGTTCTGCTATCATTTTTCCATGAACATATAACTAATGATGAAAACGATGACAAGCAAACACAATGCTCAGGTATTCCTTTTCAGTTTGTGCATAATGCTGATCGGTTGCGGTCAGTTCCCTGAAATCAAATGTTATTGATTGACCCTCTTGCATCAGGTAACATCCCAGTCTAATATTTCTTGATTCACCCTGTATAGTGACTGGTTTGGTAACACCATAACACGTAAATGTGACGTTACAGCTGCCCAGATTTATCACGATTATCATTCTGGAAAGAATGGTAGAAAACCTAACAATTTTGGTACCTTAAAATAATTAGTTACAACATGAAAGAAATACCCAAACATCATTTAACAATATCTGAAATTTACCAAAATTTGGGAAACTTGACTAGTGCTCCCAGAAACCCTAGCTCAGTAGGTATGCTTTTCTAAGAAAACTTGTTATGTGTAAGGATTTTACTACCATGTAGGGTTTTCTGTTTCTTGAGTAGAAAGTAGAACTGGATGGAAATGTATTTAAAATGTATTTACGTTTATCTTTGGCAAGCACAAATAACACAATAAAATTGTTATTGCTTTAGGAATTTACATATTCTATACCGTTTTCTTATTTAAACTAAACACAACAAATATTATAATGTGGTTATAATAATACATTTGACTTATTACTGACAATGGTTATTTTATGATTTTAGTTCCACTTCTGACACCAGACATTTTTTTGTTTGAATATTCTGTTACATTCCTTCCATTTTATAGATGCATTTTTATTATTATTACTATTTTTTTGCTATTATACTTCTCTACAGAGCTCGGCATAGAGCTTTTCTGTGAATAAGGAGAAAATTGTTCAATTTTCTTTGACTTACATTGTCCTGTAAAGTCTTCTATCTTCTACCTTTGCAATTTAACTGCAGAGAGGCAAAGCTGTCTAATCTTAGTCACAAGCTCACATTCGCTTGTAATGGTTAACAATAGCATATTTAGACATATACGCTTTAGGTTATATTGTGCAAAAGCACAAATAACATGCTGCACAGTCATTTCCCATGATTCTTTTATGTGCACTTGTATAAATGTTTCTACGGCAGACCTAATTTTTCTAATGATTATCTATAATTTACTTACCTTACTTAAATGTAGTTAAATATTCTTTTATATGAACAAAGGAAGTAAACAGAAAAATGTGATTAGGGAATTTGAAGATCACCTGTTTACTAAATTGAACAAATAATAATAAGAAACCAATTACTTTATTGGCACACCCATATCAGACAAGAGCGACAGCAGGTCTCTGGTTATTGGACGAGGTTAACCCGCTCCCACTCCCCATCTGATGCATATATGTGTATGCATATGCACAAAATCTGAGGCTTTACTGTACAAGCACAAAACAGTCTCCTGCTCGCAGTCAAACCTCTGGTACTGTAGATGGCTGGTCTGTTCCACGTGGGTTGGATTGTCACGTATAGCCCCTTATATCATATACCAATACAATGAGGTTAAATATGTTTTTTGAATTAGTAGGGTCACATTTAGGGGTCAGGCTGTCAGTAGGCTTCACATAAATTGCTAATGCATTATTATGGAAGGGTGATATGTGGATGATCTGAGAACAAAAGAGAAAGAATAAAGCATACATGGAGCATGTGTTTATCCAATTCATTATCCCAATAAAGCCATTGTTACTTAATAATAATAAGGCTCTATATTACCACCTGCACAGTTAGTTGTCGAAGCAGTACAAACTCAGAATGTGAGGGCATGATACACAGCATCATTGTGTATTTATTCTACCCATGAGGCAAAAAATCTTTTGGAATTATATATGATTGACTCTTCATCACAAGGTTTCCATTTATTTTAAGAAAACTTTTTTCAGAAGTTAAAGTATTACAGTCCAATCCAATAGATTTAAGTTTAAAAATAATTAACAATAAAGTTTTAATGGACATGCACAGTAAATAACAGAAATTAGTCGTACGTTCATCCTCACTAGAATCAAGTGTAACTAAGTCTGAAGATAACTGATAAATCGTGTAATTCTTTGTTCATACAGAATGTAGGGCATCTTAATGGACAGCTCTTTTTGGCATATTTTCAGCATTTGCATACTTGTACTTGTCAAACCTGCTTCAGTGTGACTTGTAAACAGTAGTTTTCCCAGCAGTAGTCTGTCCAGGAGAAGCTGAAGGAGACATATATGACTTCAGATGATAACATTCTGATCATTTGTGAGAAGGTCATTTTCACATGGAAAAAATACCAAAATATAACCTTGAATCAAGGATAGCTACCGAAATATAGCAATCCAATTTCGAGATGCTTTGCAAAGAGAACACAACACTCGACTAGGATCCTATAGGGCCACAAAAAAAAACAGCAGTCAGGCATCTCAGTCAGGCACTAGACAGACAGGGGGTTTAGTTAATTCATGTTATTGATGGTAAGAGGGTGAGTTAGTTAGGCTAGGGATGTAAATTAAGGTGACGGTAGGCAGTACAACACTGATCTTCCATAGGGTCCTGAACAAATAAGTGTCCCAACCTCTGCACAAGAGAGGAGATTTTTTATGTGCACCATAAGACTTCCATTTTTGAAGGGGGTATGCACATAAGTCTAGACCTGGTCCATTGTTAACAAGATACCTGATAAATAATTAAAGCTGCTACCCCATAAGAGAATACAGTGTGTTATAATTCAAGAGAACTGAAAAGTAGGTAAGTACTTTGGGAGAATCGTATATAATATTAATCCCCAGGACACTGCTCACATATGATGGAGAGTTGGTTAGGAGTATGATATTGAAGACACATGGGGTGGACCCATGTGTAACCAAAGAATAAATGGCAATAAAGTGCATTGCTCTAAACCTAAGGGAAGGAAAACTGAATTGATGAATAGATACATAGTAGATAAAGGAAAAGAATCATTGCACATATTAGGTTGTAAAGTCTTGGTTATCTTGTACCTAAAAAAAATCATACAAAGGAAAAAATGGTCAATAAAAATTCCTGCACTTCCAGCTTACAAAATTTAGGCCATTGTGACAGTGGCAGCAAGTTTTTTTTGTTTTGGTTTTTTTTTTTAGAAAATTAGCATTTATCAAAAGCTATCCCTTTTACTGGAAACAGGACATAGGCTCATTAAAAGATTTAACCAGTCCAAATCAGAGGCTCTCCTGCTACAGGGTCGGGGCCCGTGTCCTGATTGGGAGTGCCCTTTGGATTTAAATGGGCTACCTTCTCCCTCAAGTATCTGGACATCCTCATCCCCAGGAACCCCTCCCTCCTCTATGATAACATCTCACAGGCCGTCAGGGCCCGTCACGCGATCTGGCTAGCTGGAAGTCCCTCCCCCTGTCATTCCTCGGGAGGCCTAACTTGATTAAAATGATTTCCTTCCCTGACTTATGTATCTCCTTCAATCTTTGCCCCTCCTCATTACTAAAAAAGACGCACTGGCGATTAACGTGGTGTTCCGGTCCTTCATTTGTGCGGGTAAATATCTGAGGATTGGCCTCGTAAAACTGCAACAGACTAAATTCCATGGGGGGATTAACTTCCCCAACATTGTAGACTACAATTACGCAGCGATCCTCCATTATGCCCGTGACTGGCTGGGAGGACACTTATGTGGATTCTTCCCTGGAGTCCTGTTATGTGCCGGACCTTAGCCTCATGAGCTTCCTCCACTGCCATGAGCAGGAGCTTTCCCAGGAGCTCCAGGATAACCCTCATCTGTGGCCAACCTGGAAGGTGTGGCATGTGGTCCGCCACCGCCTGCGCCTTAATGCTCACCACTCCCTCCACCTTGGTTTCCTGCGTAACCAGGAGTTCCAGGATGGTCTCTCCTCCTCCCCATTTGGCTCCTGGCCCGGAGTGGCCTACGCTCCATCGCTGATATCACTAACGGGAGGGAAGGCCGCCCACTCCTGTTCTCCAAGGCCATCCCAAAGTTCCTCTTCCTTTCCAACTACCCGGTCCCATATTTCCAGGTCCGTCACGTCTATCCCCCTCAGACTTGGCTAATCAGTTTGACGCACTGCTCCTCTCCTTCACCTTACAGCACAGGGCAATTGCGACCTTTTACACTTTCCTCATTGACCCGCTGCAATATGAATTAAGGGGCGGGGTGGCCAGATGGGCAACTCTACTCTCTCCTTGACCTGTGATGATTTACTCCACTCACTTACCTACCCAAGACTCTCGGACAATATAAGGAATATGTGAGGCAAACCTGTGTATTCATAAGAGAGAGGTAAATAATATAGTGGACAGTAAACAACATTCACATGGAAGAAACTCCCTACAATATAGCATATAGACCTCCTTTTCCCTATGATTGAGCATACAGCACAAAAGAAAAACCATAAGTGTAGATATTACCTATTTTTTACCTCAATGCTATTACAGCAATAGTGATAGCAATGATATCACACATAGTACTGAGATTAAAACAGGGAGATCGAGGTGAGCCACAAATACAATTTTGCTGTCCACAATTTCCAGCGAGAATGCCTATTCGGCCAGAAGCTTGATGACATCATATCCAAGTTGTCTGGAGGTACGTCATTATGGCTCCCACAAGATAAGGAGGGGGGGGCAGGTGTACCAAATGTGGGGATCCCTCTGGGGTGTTTTGGCATCTTAAATACCAGGTTCCGTTTTTTAACCCAGTTATTGGTGTCTGTATCATTGTTTCATTAAGGTATGCCTGGCTGCTTGGTGAGTCAGTGGGTGGTTTGTTGTTTAAGCTTATCTGGTCACTTTTCACTGTGTTATACATTTCATAGTTTCACAAAAATATAAAATTAAAGTGTAGTAATGCCATTTGAACCGAGAAATTCCTGTATGTGTAGTACACAGTATTGTCAGAATGAGGAGGAGGATGCAGCAAATAAAAAAAACCTATGCAGTGCTGTCATGACATATAGTATTAGTTTTGTCAGTACTGCTTGTTCACATATTGGTAATTCAATTGATATTTTCTTGCAAGAATCTTTCAAATTCAACATAGCTGTCATGGTTTAATAATTTCCTAGCCACTGGATGCTGGCTGTCATACTTATTCCTCTTTTAAAGGACCTTTTTTCCATCTACTTTCTACACTTCTATTTCTGGGACCATCAGCCAGTCACAGCAGCTGCACTAGAAGAATGGTTCTTCTTGGTAACTATGAAGCAGATCCAGAACACCCTACGCACTGTGAGCAGAATTCCTTTACAACCCTGCGATCCTATATTTGCATGCACACACAGCACTTATGAACTCTGAAACTTTCCTTTCTGCAGCTTTATGCAGTGGACCTGGCTTGTACATAAAGAAGGATTGTGTGTAAGAGCGTAGCTAAGCTTAGTCAAGCTTTTAGTATACAATGAAATGCCTCCTACAATATGTACACACTGAATGGCGGGCTATTACATAAAAAAAAGTAGAAGATGCTGTAGCAAATGTGTCTGATAACAATGCCTTATGAGGTTTGCTATTGTAACAGAAGTTGGAAATATGTCTTAAGCTGGACATACACTATAAAATAGTTCCAATCAAAAGATTTTTCAAGAGTGGTTAAAACCATGATGAATTGCAGGGGAGTAACATGAATGTTAGTGTTTGCATGCAGGGAGAATACTTTATTGTTGCATGTTGCACACAGATACTGACCAGCGTTACTGTTACACTGTTATTAGACTAGGATTAGGAAACATCAGCTGTCACTTGTTATTCTGATTGCAACTAATTAAATTTACCTCCCCTGAAATTCAACATGGTTTTGCCCATGAGAGTGTAACTCATCAGTGTCATGAGAGTGAAAAGCTGAATCTGGCCCAT
>JABWIB010000114.1:153384-165648 GCA_016617825.1 Platyplectrum ornatum | reverse complement strand
AATTAATTCAATTTACCTCCCCTGCAATTCAACATGGTTTTGCCCACTCTTGAAAAATCTTTCGATTGGACACAATTTATCTTACCGTGTGTACCTAGCTTAAGGCAGATAAACTAGGTGCGAAGGGGATTGAATCGGCCCCTAAAAGTCACATTTATCAGTGTTGACCAGGGTCATATTAACAATGGGGAAGATGGGACTACAGCCCCAGGCCTCCATCTGAAAAAGGCCCACACATGTCAGTTACTGACATTCACCCTAATGCACTGCAGCACACCAGTGCTGTACGCTATGTGTAATAAAGAAGGGAACAGTTTGATGAAGGGGTAAAGGGTGAGGTGTCCTCACTCCAATAGGCCCTTACATATTTTCAGCCCCTGGCCCATGTAGCCTTTAATCTGGCCCTGGTGTTGGTAAAGGTGTGTTACTCTTACAGAGATATACTGTATAATGCTGTTTTAGTCTATATGTTAATATTGCGGTTTCATTATATTTGAGTTATATCCCTCAGACACACTCTATGGATTTTTCATTTTGTGTTGTTTTTCTTAGAAATACCATTCGCTAGTAGTGGTCTATTACTTTAAACTTCTGTTTTTAACATGCATGCTGTGTCTGGATTGTGTTAGAAAAATGTACACTTTTATAGATGCACTGTTTCAAGGTCTCGTCTTTGTAATGTTTTACTAATGCTGGCTAATGCAGGACTTCTGGTGTAAAAGATCACTGTGCTGTTCATATAAAAGCCTCTAAGCCCATGTAATAATCTCCCTTTTTCATTTGCATTTACGCCATCATTTTATTTTCCAATGCTCCACAAACAAGTCTTTATTCTTGTTTTATTTTTTTACTTAAATATCTGAATCAACCTATGTCTGCCCTGATCTTTTTTTATAGTATTTTAATGAACCTCCTTGTAAAACAGTGTCTTTTTCTCCCCATTAAGACAGAAGATTTTTTGTTATCCCTGAAAAGAGAAATACGCTTTTTGCATGCATGACTGTCCCACGCATCATGCTGAAAGACTTTGGCGGAATATAACTAAGGGGAATGCTACCATTTAGGTAACACAAGCTAGGATAATTGGCTATACTGAAAGACTCAACATAAATGTCCAGGCTCTCATATCCCCTAGCTGTTATAAACTGCAGGTGACAAAAAAGAGGGCCACCCCTAATCCCCATCGTTGAGTACCGTGTTTCCCCGATAATAAAACACTGTCTTATTTTTTTTCAGGACAAAAAAAACACCATAGGGCTTATTTTCGGGGTAGGGCTTATTTTATTGACCTTTTAATCCAATCATGGCCCCCCAAGTGCTGCTGACATTATGACACCTCATTGTCCGCCCCAAAGTGTTGCTGACATTATGACACCTCATTTTGATTTAAATAGGGCTTAATTTCGGGGGAAATTACTTTAAACAGTATACTGTAATATAGGGTAGGGCTTATTATCAGGATAGGTCTTATTATAGGGGAAACACAGTATTACAGCCAATGAAGTTTCCTGCAGCCAATCAAGGGGTCCTGATTGGCTTTGTGTCATGGACAATCAAGAGCCCCTGCTCCTGATTTGCCGTGTGATGTGACCACTTAGGAGCCCTGCAGCCAATGTGCCATGGCCAATCAGGGGGCAGTGGAGGAGTTGGCACCTGTGGTGTTAGGAGTATGGGGCCCTAGGCGGCCGCCTATCAGGATAGTCAGGGGCAAGTAACACAGAGTTGCTGAATTCTCCCTTCCTTGGAGAAACAAAAAAGACAGCAGTATGTGGGTGGGTGGGACGGAGTTATATACTTGATATATGCAAATCCCGCCCATTCATAGTAAAGATGGGGGCTGGAGGAAGTGATTTAATGAAACTTTGCCCTTCTGTCTCCTCTGCTGTGAAAAGAACAGAGTTAGTTGTAGCCAGTGCCGTCTTTCTGCTGAGGGCCCTGTTGCAACCACAACCATGGTAGTTATATCCTTTACTTTTATATAAAAGCACTGGCCATTAACACAAAGGACTTGCACTTAACCTATCATTAACACTGAGTGTGCACAAAAATAAAAACACTTGAAAAGTACATTTCAAATGAATGGATGGATGTCTTATTAATAACACGAATTTATAAAAACTTTCAGATTTCATTATTTTTTACATTTCTGATTTTCAGTTTAGCACAGAGAATGTGGGCAGATGGAACAATGTTTTTTCATCCAGTTTTTACATTCCACCAATGTGCTCCTTACATCTACCTACTAGTCACCACAGCTGGAAAGTCACATAAACCTTTCCACAAGTATCCTGCCTGTTCCTTGACAGTCCTCATTCTATGCACTGAAAATATCTGAAGCCAAATAAACTGGGTGGTGGCTTTGGTCATGTGCAGACCATTCATGGCCGCAAGAAAACCACACAAGTTTCTCTAGATGGTAACCTTACATTACAGTAAATTATGCTACTATGTGAGATTTTTTATATTTTACAAATAGGCAAATGATATTTCCTATATATAATTTAGCTGCAAATCTTTAAAAATAATAATAAAAATACAATCTCTAAAGCTTGGTTTTAGTACGCTAGGAACCTCTACAATGTACACCTTCTAAATAGTTATATATTTTTCTATTCCATTTAAATCGTTTACAGAATTGTAGGTTTGCGATGCACATAATAGGAATGTTTGATGACCAGTGAATTATAAAGCCCATATCTTACTTGTAGAGGACTGTTACTGGACTGTAAAGTTGCCCATTCTAAAAATAATGGCCATAAAACACCTGGGAACAGTATCGTTTACCTTAATTCAACCCGAATTCCTGATTGATAAACGATATCATTCATTAAAAAAAAATTATAAAAATATATATATATATATATATATATATATATATATATATATATAAAGCAAAAAAAATACCAAGCAAAACCCCATACTTACCTTCACCAGCTTCAGGGCAGCGGTGGCAGGAACCAGAGAGGTGACCAGCTGCTCCCCAACTCCTATGGCGCTTCCTCTCCCCAACAGGAGAGGAAGTTCTATATGCATGCAAGCGTCCCGTCTAGCTGAACTGACAGGGTGTTTGTCATTCATAATAGAACTTCCTCCCAAGCTGGAGAGGAAGTGCCGTGGGAGCGAGGGAGCAACTGGGCACCTCTCTGGAGACTGACTTAGCTACCCCACCACCAAAAACTGGACACCACTAGAACTATATTGTTCTAGTGAATGGTGCAGAAGATGGGGCAATTTTCCCTAGTGGATGCCCAGTTTTAGTGGTTTAGTCGCTTTTGCTTCAGTGCTATTTTCTTCTCCAAACTTCAAACATAACTATGTGCTCGACTACTAAATATGGTTTCTCTTTCAGAAACATGTTCCTAGCCAATTCAGCGCCTGAGTGTTTGATGTGCATACAGCTTGATGTGACACTAATATAGTTAGCAACAGGTTGTTTAAAGGTAATCTATGACTGCATTCTTTCTGTAGTGTAGAAATGCTTTTATTGGCTTTTAATGCTGTTTTCAAGCCTACTTATGAGGCTGTCCTAAAACCACTACTGAAGAGGAATTTTGGCATCACATGTTTGGTCGATAGGAAGAATGTAACAGTGTTACTTGCGTTACCCAACATCAGGTCATATAAGGTAACATCACTTTTGTAAAGTAGAACTGCGGCTGTTGGTAGAATATGTATGCATATACAATGTCTGAAAGTATGGCCAACAATGCAGCTTATGATCAAGTAGTTTTTCCTAATAAAGTGGATAGCACTCTTTCTCCTTTTCCATGCCTCAGGTGATTCTACAGTTCTATGCCAAACTCGTTCTTCTTTCTGTGCCGAACATGAATGATTTTATTAACATGAAGTTCACATTTTATGCTTTCAGAAAGGATCGGAAAAATTTTAGTTCAGTCCTAATATATACCATTATCTTGATAATCACTAAATCCACCCAGCCATCTGCTGAGAATCTCACGTGCCATACAATGCTTGAAGATGATTTTATACAATAAGAATAGGAGTGAGTTAACAGCATCATCATCTGCATGAATGCTACATAGATAACAGTGAAAAACAATGTCTACATCCATCTTGCTTATTTACCTCAAACCAGGGCTCAAAGTGGGCCAGTATATGCCGGTATGGCAGACCGCTAAGCACCATCCCTTGCATAGGCCCCGCGTCACATATTGGAGGGGGGAGTTTTAGCATAAAATCGTGGTTCCAGGGCTTATACAATACGGCTCCCACTTCGAGCCTTGTCTCTAACTATATCCATCTTGTTATCTAAAGAAGAAAAAGAGTATTGTCTACCAGATTTATTTATGCCTCCCACCAGATTTCACGTTTTAGGGAAACGTAGGGTTTACATTTATTTTGCTTGTTTTAGGCCCTACTAAAGTAAACATGAAATGTCTCTAAGCTCGGTAGGTATAGTTGTACATCTATTCATATCTTGTGTTTACTTGCTCTCTTTTTGGGTGACATCTTTTACTTTGTTCCAAATGTATTTACATAGTAAAAAATGTTCTGGGCCTTCTCCCAGTGACACAATTAATGGAAGCAATATGATGTGTCTGAACCACTAATTAATTGTCTATGGGAACCACACAGAATAAACCTGTTTTCCATGTACTATATTCTGACACAAGGGAACTTTCTAAATGTGAATGTTCACTCCATATGTGCTTTGTTTAGAATGTGGATCCCTAGTAAGGGGTAAGGGTACATTCCTTAATTAACTAGGGATACAATTCTCATAAGCTTTTTTCCATTGATTGAACACACACACAATTTACAGCCTTAATGAATACAGTGAAAGGCTTACATGAATGATGTATGAGCTAGAGTCTTATATTCATTTGTATTCCTTAGAATAGATAAAATCATAGGGATTGATTTTTACCATTGATACATATCTTCCAATTGCCTTTTGGGTCAGAGTCCTGCTGTCCCAAGCACAGACATATCTGCCCAGTGATGGGAAAATTGGCAGGCATGCCTTGTTTCCCAGTCTATATCATAGCCTTGCATTAACACCTCCTCTTGCCCCTAACCTTTTGTATGGAGCGCCAGACCTAAATATTGTGAGAAATCTGCCATTACATCTTGCCGGGTGGCAGGTAGGAGAGAATGGCTATCAGTAATCTGAATGGTGAATAACTCTAGTCATCAACTCTATCCACCAATCAGCATGCTGACAGGCTTTCACTGCTCACACTGCTGCCCGGACGCTCTGATTGTGGGTAATCCAAAATCAGAGCAACCGAGATCGAATTGCCTCTCAGAGGGCCCCGAAAAGCTCAAAACACTGGTGGTTATCATGCTTCTTCTTCATATGCTCTATTGTAAATCTAGGAAAATGAAATGGGTTGTGGAGGGTTAGTTTACACGCCTCAGAAAAATGTTTGTTTTACAGTGCATGACGATAAAACGGATCCAGACCTTCATGCATAGTATCCATGCATAAATGACTGGATACAGACTTACGTACTATTGACCTTGTACTTAAAATTACGAATGGTTAAAACCATGTTGAATTGCAGGGGAGGTAAAATGAATGTTAGTGTTTGCATGCAGGGAGAATACTTCGCTTTTGCATTTTACCTCCCCTGCAATTTAACATGGTTTTGCCCACTTGTAAGTTCAATAGTACATAAGTCTATACCCAGTCCAGTATCCACATCCCCCTATGGTAAGGACAGTGTGGAAAAGTTATAGTACGGTTGCTGTTATTGATATATGTGCATGTATAGGGAAAGGTATCCCCTCACACTCATGGTAACTCAAAATCTGTGGTTTTCTGGATGGCTGCTGAAGTCAGAGCTCAGGACACAGAAGCTGTGGTGGTCTGGATCGGATCCGATATATGAATGGTGAATTTAACATGTTAGTACAAAACGAGCTGACACAAATGAACTGATGAATGTATTTTCAGTACAAAGCTGAAATTCCCTTTCTGGAGAGAGAATGACTGTGGTTACACAATGACATCATAGCCGGTGCATGCAGCCCTACACGCAAATATAATCCTTATTCCAGGCCTGTGGTTAAGCTGGTTATTAGAAACTCCTGTTTCCAGATGAAACATACATTAGTATAAATAACTAGAGAATACGTTTGCTGTCAGAAGTGAAATGCTTACTCCAATAAAACAGTTGTGGCTTTCTAAAATGAGCAGAATGGAGACAGGGACTTTTATTGTAGACTGTTCTACAGTAGGAAGGTAATGTAAAAAAAATTATATGTTCTGTGCTGGTTTGCTATGCTGATATAGCATATGGGACTTGATCCAGATCTCTTCACTCCTCTCTCCCACCCTTTAGGGAACCCTACAGACTGCAGACTGTGCCCTCTTACCCACTTGTTGCCAATCTGTTACCACCCAGTTATTTCATGATGATTAGTGAATTTGTAAAGCCGTATGTAACCTGATGGCACTATATAAGAACCTGTTAATAAATAAATAAATTAATTGATACATTTATTATAAAGAATTTTGTTATTAATAATATGATCAAACTAGAATTTTTTTTTACCAGCTTCTATGAACAAAGACAGACTTAACATTAATGTGTGACATCCAGACTTTTGAGTAATGACAGTAGAGACTGCCATATCCGGTTACATGAGGGCATTGAATGAGAAATGACATCTGTTAGAAGTTGGGCTCATATAATAGCTCTTCACTCCTTGTGAGGGTCACACCACGTCCGATGTCTGGAACACAATTCAGATTATTTGCTCAGCCAAAATGTTTACAGGAAGTGACAATGAAATCAATTTCATGCAAATTTACTATGCGACAGCTGTATAAAGCCTACTATTATCTGTCTAGGCGTTTCCTAACCTCTTGTGTGGCAGCATATAAATCCTTTCCAAGGCATTAGTCGTGTCTAAATATTAAACATATATGTAGTAAAATGTGGAATAGCAGCCTTTTTTCTAAGTGTCTATACTGGATTTAAGATATTACATTATAATATTAGGGTGGTATAGATTAAGCGAAATCAAACAAACTGGTTCGTGTGGATTAGTGTACCTTACTTATGCTTTATTAGAGCATAACTAGAAGCAATGGCATAAAGCTGTCATTTCCATGATTGCGGCTTCTTTATAGTTCCAGTGGTCACACGGTTGTTATCTTGTTAATGTTGGTTATCTTTTCAGTCTAGAACAACATGTATGCAGTTCTGTGGTGCTCCAGTAAACTGGCAGAGCTACTGTATAATGTGTTTATCATGTACCTAGACAATTATCCAAAGTTATATTGCAGCCATTGTGACTAATGACCCAAATTCCAGCTTTCACATTTCTACATAGCCATAGTACATAATTGCTACTTAGTTATAAAGATAAACTAAAGCTATAGATAAAAGTGTTCATTTGTTCTTTCAGGTCATTATTAGTGCAGTGGACACGATTTATCGACCACATCATCTCAATAATTTACAAGCTGATCAATTGCAAATCCAATGATTGTCTTATAAGACATGTTTATACATGGAAAATAACATATTCTTAAGGAAGATATCGTGTAAAACAGACACCATTTCACATACAGTACACATAAATGACAACAAAAACACATAAAGTAACAAAGGGTAAACATATTTCTTATTTGCATAATTACAAACATCACACTGTGCATTGAGTGAGCGTTTTTTACATTTTTTTATTTATGTTGAATATCATTTATTTTATATCTTTGAGAAATCCTTATATCCTTATATATCTCCTTCTTTCGTCTCTTGGTTGTTCTTTTCCTCACGTCTCCAATCCTGCTCTCTTTTCCCATTTCGTCTGTCTTCCTGTAATGGATCCTGCTTCCTGCATTACACCAGATTTATGACTGTATTTGCATAAAAGGGGTTTAGTGTTCGCAAAGCACGTGCTCTGTGTAGATGTTATGAAGTGCGGACGGATAAAATCATTAGTCTGCGTGCAGTGAGTGTTTCTAAAAATCTTCATGATCCAACCCCTCATGGTGGGCAGCATTGAGCACTTTGCATGCAGATCATCATAGAGCATGTAAGGTAGGGCTATGGATGTGTATCACATCATGGAGCAGATTCAATCCCCCGCAAAGATGGGAAAAAGCTGGTCGCACACTTTTTCTTGTTTATTACAGCCACAAGATAAAAAGATAAAAATCTGTCTCTCTCATCTGTTTGAGACGTTTCCTCCTATGATAGACTTGTAAATAAGAAACCCTTTGCAACTTTTAATAAAACTGGTAACATTTTAAACCAATTTATTCAGTAACTTTTACCTGTGTTTTTCCGCTCTGTCCTTTGTGTTCCTCACTCAGGTTTTCCAAAGTTTCTTTTCAGTTCATTCCCTTAAGTACATGTGCGTTATCCTGTAATGTATGTTAACAAGCCCCTTACAATGTGCAGGAATGCACGTAATCGATGACCTCCTGTGGGATCTGCACAAGTTACCTTCTCGCTGCTCTGCAATCTGGCTGGAAGTGTTTCCATGTACTTACAGAGCGGACATTGCTGCTGACTTGTGTGGCTTTCACCATCATTTGCCAATGAATACAGTCCTTACAACTGTTAATCATGAAGTATACATTCATTAGTTCTCTTTATTTACAGTTTTTATTTACAAAAAACAAGTTGTGCAGTCATAAAGTACTCGAGAAGTGTTTAAACCAATTTAAAGATGTACTAACACACACATGATATGTTCAAAGTAAGGATTTCAATAGAAATAGAAATGAAAGGTTGCTTTAAAGAATATGGACTGAATCCAGGCCTGCATACAAGATATGTTCACATACAGGTCTGTCCGTATGCACAAGAGAGGAGATTGCACCCTCCCCTAACTGCATACAAAGCAGATCAGTGCATAAGGTAACCTGTGTAAATGATGGTCATCTCGCAAAGCTGGATCCTGTCCTATGCAGTGGTCGAAGTGGAAATTTAGAAGTGATGGTATGGACATTTAGAAGTGGGGGTATGGAACATAGAATATTATGGAAGTCAATGGAGATTTGTAGTTTTTTTTATAACATCAGTGGAAGAAGTGGCGGTATGGCGTACACCTGTATACACCCCCACTTCCAGCCCTGGTCCTATGTGTATGTCTTCTGGTCTGACAACTATTACAGTAGATTTGGTTGTTTTGGGGACTAGTGGTAAGGGTGCTCTGCATGGTAATTATCTTTCAGAAAGCAGTTTAGTACCTCATCTACTTATACACATAATGGTGCATCAGATGAAGCGCTTGCCAAATCCAGTCAGTACCCTTCCCCTGCTTTATTCTTTTATAATGGAGAGTGCTACAATTACAAAGCTGTCAGGGTCTTCAGTATCATGCAAGGTGCCCCGTGTAGTCCTAGCTGTACTATGGATGGTGGACTCACATACCTTTAAACCTCTATTTGAGACTGTATGTCACTCTTTATGGTGTGTGTTGCATTTGGTATGATGTTCCCACGTATTAAAACTAATTAATATACAGTATATACATTCACCAATTATAATCAGAGATGAAGGCAGGCTTTCAATCACTCATTTAGCTTTTTGTTGTTTATTTGTTACATATATTTAATGTTTAAATAATAAAAAATAAAATTTAATGTTTATAACTAAAGCCGGTTACTACGATGCCCTAATAGAAGTGCTCTGGTCAGCGCGTCCCTTACATTAATTTCTAGAGGGAAAAAATACTTTCTGCTGCCTACTGTACATGTGAAACGTACATTTTTAGATACCTCTCGGTGAAAAGAAAGAACATAGTAAACGTGAGAATCCAGCTACACTGTTAAGTGATCTTAGCACTAGCTCCAGCTTTACTCAGTCATTGGCATTTGGATACATATGAATCCAGCTGACAAAAACAAAACTTTGTAAGGCTTCTCGAGTGACCAATAAATACTGTGTGATGTTGGCTAACACTGCATCTCCACTTCCATACTCCCAGAAAACCTTTCCCTAGAAGGGGGAAACAGGACTAATCTTCCAGCTTCCTTTCTCCAGGGAGTTTGCGTTACTAATAATAATAATAATACACTTTGGCAGAATGTACAATGTGTGCAATCCAATTTAATGAACAGACATTTGTCACATTTTCCATGACTAATGCTTTTACAGAGTAGTCCTCACCCTCTCCACCGCCACCATCTGACATACTGTACATGGTAGTATGTAGCTTTATTATAGACAGCATACTGGAATGTTTTATGAATTGTGTGAACTACACTTACTGGTTATTATAGTGTGTGGGTTACCTATAGCAACCAATCAAAGTCTAGCTGACATTCTCTACTATGTAAAAGAAAACTGAGAGTTAGAATTTGTTCGGTTTCTATGAGCAACATCTCCATATTTCCATTCCTGCAGCTTAGTAAATATAAGCCCAGGCATAGGGTGATGTCAGACTAACTCGATTCTTAGACCTATATACATGTTGGTGGGATATAATGATACATTACTACTAGAATACATTTAACAAAGATCTGGGAGTGACTGTCAGCTGGGTCAAATCTGGGTTTATGGCACTATAAATGTGGGAAAGGAAATAAGGTAAATTTGGCAATGTCAGTAAAGCATATAATAGACATGCATAGTGCTGATTTTATGAAAACAAGAATATTAATGCATTGCATCGATAAGCGTGTATGGATGCTGCTACTAGGTTGTGTTATATTCAAAATGATCTAAACTACCTCTATAAATGCCACCCACTCGCAGGGGTTTGGTTCAACAAGTTTATCCTATTACTTTGATACGGGACCTATGAAGAATGAAAATTTCTTGACATACAGGAGTTGCTGACCAGTCGCAGTTCAAATTCCCAGCACAGATAAGTGAGTTTATCCCCGACCCTTTTCCTAATCCTCACCCTAACTGTCCCCTTCTCACCCTAACGCTAACCTTGTCCAACCTTGACCATTCCCTGCCACGCTCCATCTACTCCCCATTAACTAGCCCGAACCTTTCCTCTTCTGTGCTCCATCATCTTTCTGTAGCCTAACCCAACCCTAATGAAGTTCCAAAAATACAGATATTTATGAAAACTTACCCATCCCTTAAACTTTTTGCCATTGGCTCTCAGTATGTCTAAGATTTCAATACTGCAGTGGAAAGGTCATGCCCACATATTATAGGTTCATTACATTACTGCGGGTGTACAGTGCGGGTTTACTGCAAGCCTAGAAAAAAAGAAGTTTAGGTTTTTGGCACAAGGAACAATTTTGTCCTTGTCACGTGGTGACATGCTGAAAATCAAACACCAGGACACTCTATTTTGTAACTTGCTTTGTTTTCCTTCTTTGTCCTGGCTCTGTTTTTTCCATTTAGTAAAAGCAGAAGCAAGAACCATAAGGAGGGATACTTTTTCACTGCTCATTCTTGAGAATGACCTTTTAAATGCACTGATCTGGTAAATCCTTTTAGAGCGTAAACTTGGCTTAGAGAAGAGGCCTTTGATGCGCCTCTCTCCTTCACAAACAAACATTGTTTGTGCCCTCTTGATACTTTTTCAAAATATGTTCTGGCTTGGTAATCAAAAGGAAATGTTGACAGGGCAGAATAACACAAATTTCGTAATGTGTGTATGCGTGCATATTTTAACTAATGAACAGATATTAACAGTTTCATCTCACAATCCAAGTCATTTATATTAGGCCGGGCTTGACATTAGAATATGCAGACATTTAACACTGGTCTGTAACATTTCCCTTCTAAGAACATTAATTGATATAATGTTCTGCCATGCGTTTAGAAAAGTGAAGGGATGAAGAGATACTTTGTAGATGAGTTCATCATATACAATTATTAATGCAACCTTTGTGAGGGGGGTAGGTTGAGTTTCCATAACAGTGGCCATATGTCCTTATGATATTTGTGGCAGGTATTTTTTAATTGTACTTTTATATTGCTTTTTGTGAACCCTTTTGTAGGTATAAAATATCTCTTTTAACCAATAGCCTACAAATTACCATATACTACCATGAGGGGGAAAAGCAGAGATTAGCACCTGGTCTATTCTTATTGTTAATTTGCAACAAAATCTGTACACTAAGGGGTATATTCAGGGCCGGCGCGCCCATTTAGCGAACTTAGGTGTTCGCCTAGGGCGGCCGACAGAGAGGGCGGGCGGTCGGGCGGGTGGGCGAGGTAATAAAAAAAAATATTGAAATAAAAAAAGTAAAAACCGAGAGGTCACCCAGCCGCCCCCGCTGTAGTTTTCAACTGGCGTGACGTCATCACGTCGCGCCGATACGTGGCGTGGTGACTTCACGTCGTGAGTTTTGACATCGGGGGGGGG